>JBBBDQ010028785.1:750000-1055003 GCA_037127315.1 Ascarosepion bandense
GGCCATGTGCCATCTATGGGAACACGTGACAAACGGACGGGGCAATGTCTAGTGAATACGTCGGATGGGGCAGGACTTCCCATTTAAGCGTTTCCCAGTAGATTTTCACCCGTTTTGCACCATGTAGCCTAGCGTTGTCATATTTAAAAATCATTTTGTCTCTTCTAGTATAGCAGCCATTTTTTATTCAATGCTCGACTCAAACGCATCAATTGTAGCCGATAACAATCTCCCGTGATGGTTTCGGTTGGCTATAGAGCTCATAATAAACTACATCAAGCTGATCCCACCAAATGTAAAGCAGATGCTTCGAAGCATGGATATTCGTCTTTGGCCCCAATGTTGATGCCTGACCGGGCTTACCCAACAATTTTCTAGGCTTGGGGTTATCGTAGTGTATCCACTTTTCATCACCGGTCATGAGACGATGCGAAAAATTTGTTTTTCTGCTGTTGAAGCAGCTGTTCACCCATGATAAGATGCCGTTCAACGTTTCTCAGCTTCAACTCGTACGATATCCAATATCCTTGCTTTTTAATAATCCCTAATGCTTTAAAACGTTTCGAAACTGTTGTGGGATCAATTCCTAATGATTCTGTAAGTTCAGCTTGCACCTGACATGAGTCTTCAGGAAGTAATGCCTCTAATTCCTCGTCTTCAAACTTTTTCGGTGCACCGGTGCGTTCTTTATTTTCAACATCAAAATCATTATTTTTGAACCTCTAAACCAATCTCTACATGTTGTTTTCGACAGAACATGGTCGCCGTAAGCCTCAGCAAGAATTCTGTGTGCTTTTTTTGAATAAAGTGGTGCAGTAAAACTCCAAGCAAATACACTTTCTTCGGCATGAAATCCGACGTGTTTACACTTCGACGAAATGACATTATGGGATACACATTTTTTTTTCTATTAAAATAAGCAATAAGAAAATACATAAAAATATTATAGAAATTTTGGATCAAAACGGCATTAGAATTTAAATTACATTTTTATATTTCTCAACCAATCAGCTAAAAACATAGAATAAGAACATTCTAGAAAAATAGGATCGGAAGTCAATTAACAAAAAATATTTAGGCCCCAAAACAAAATAGTAAAATACAAATCTGATTGGTCAATAAATGTCTTCACACCTAAATGTTAGGAAGATTCTTTGATCCCCTATTATGGTATATAAATAACACACAGTTAGGAAGAAGAAATTCAGTCACCAAGCTAGCCATTAAGTCAGCATGTAACCGATACTTTGTCCGGCCAAGTCATTCTTCCACACCAAAGTTCATGACCTAGCTACAGATGGCCGTGAAAGGAAAAACCCGACAAACTTTCTTTCATCAACGCGACACGCTGTCGCCACCCGAGATGAACTTAATGTAAGTAAGAACGACTTATTTACGGACTCCGTTAATATAAACATACACACACCTTTAAACAAATTTAACTTCTTGCCAAACTTTATTTTCCAAAAGGCAATTTTTCACATCATGTATTTTATTTGTTTCCACATGCTAATTTTATTTTATACATATTAAATTGTTTGTTGTTTAATGTTCGTTGTGACTTATTCCATTTCTTTTGCGTGATTGTAAAACATTGTGTTGTATTTGTGGGGGAACTAATATCGAGAGCAATACCCGTAAAATACGGAAGCACATCAACCAAGCACTTACCAATACCCCTACAACATAGACTGAATTTCAATCTTGCTTTTAAAGATGCGTTATTATCTGAAAGTTACATGCACGCAGGCCCGGGAACAAAATCTGTTGGGAAGCAGCGAGAACTTATTCGTAATTTTTTTTGTATTTTTTGTTTAAAATTTTCTTTTGTTTTGGGAATTTATGTTATGTCCCTCCCCACATATTATTTTCATGATTTATTTTTAAATATATTTTTGTACTTACTGTTCACAATAAAATTTTTATGCTCATTTGTTTTTTTGTTTTTTTTTGGTACGTTTGAGGTATTTTGGTATATGAAGGATAGAATGCTGATGGTCAAGTGCTTGTGGTGGATGAGAAAATTGTAAAGTATGTTTGGGTCGTGAGTCGGATTAGCTAGGTATAGGATAGGTACTGAAGACCAGGATGTGCGTTGTGGTACAGTGGATATCGACTCGGAACGAGAAACCGGGGAGCCGAGTTCGAATTCCAGTTGAATCCATTGTATTCACTTACGCGCAAATACCCTTGGGAAAGGTATTAATCCGTCTCTTCCTTCCAGTTATGGGTTAAATAGCAGGACAGATTGGGTTCTATAGCCTTGGTCGGCAACCAGTCTACCGCAGAAAGCAATGGCAACCTACTGCGGGATAATCTTGTGCCCAGTCAGTCATGTCTCTTTCGAGGCATGATCGCGCAAGCGTGTATCACGTATGGCACTTAACTGACTGACTGAAGACCAACCTGAGTTTTTTTACCCTCTCCCCCAAACTGGCCTTGTGCCACAATTGTGTTATATACAATAAATAATGAGAACTTATTCATAGTCATTATATATATATATATATATATATATATTAAGTAAATATATTTAATATATATATGTGTGTGTGTGTGTGTGTGTGTGTGTGTATGAAATGAAGATATGATGAAAGCTTCATTCACCAACCGAATAAAGCGAACCGCCCAAAAAATGAGATGCTGCTGATTCCGAAGCCATTTGCGTTTCGTAGTTGAAACCAATGACGATTTTATTGAATGAATTTAATTTACTCTTTAGTATTTTCTGCGTAGTATTGGTAAATATAAAGGGCAAAATAAATATATATGAATGCGATTGTTTGTATGTATACCAAACTATCTATAGATAAATGCATATCAAGACATATGTCATGTAATAAATGAATTAATGAAGTTGTTGCTTTTGTCACCGTCTAAATAATAATTCTGTTAAATATTATTTAAAGAAAAATCCTCCCCCCCTTCGTTCATGTTAAGAACATTCTTTATGAAAGAATTTCACAGATTGGCTTATGCAAATGCATCGACAAATTATCTCAAAAGCATATATGGCAATGGTAATATTTTTGAAAGAGCATGTAGCAGATGGTTTTTATCTTTCTGTAACAGAGACAATTATCTAGAGGATTAGCCAAAAGAAGGTCATCAGAGAGCACTTGATTCTGATGTTATGGAAACAGCTGTTGATACTAATGCCACAATTACAGATAGGAAACTCAACCGGCATTTCATCATTAGCGATATGAATGTCCATTGTGAAAGGAAGATGCTTCGGAAAGTGTCAAATGTGGGAAAGTAGGTTCTGCATGAACTGTCAACAGTAAATTGCAAATATGTCGATTATTGTGCATCATTGAATTCCTGTCAGTTTCAAGTGCCTTGTTTAGACAGAGTCATTTCCAGTAACAAGAAGTGAATCATTTATCCCAATATTAAATGGAGATGTGTAATAAACTTGTTATTAGGAGTTATAATATGATGTCTAAACTGAATTCCAAGGTAGTCTAACGAATACCCAATCAAAACTCTATTGGAATTTTCGGTATTTATCCAGAGTTCCCCGAGAGAAGGGATGTGACAGAATGTCAAGTTTTACGAGGGGAACACGAACGCGGACACTCGGGCCAAAAATAAAAATTTACTCAGTCCTCGCATATGCGGGATTGGGCACTTTTTTTTTTTTAAATCATATCACCCCGAGCAAGGCGGTAACGCCACTGATGTGCAAGGGGCTACATAGGAGTGAAAAGATTGGAAAAGAGAAAGCCGGAAACCACATCCTAAACAGGGAACAAGAGATGAGCCTCTTCACCTGTTCAATAGACGTGGGTGGCTTGTGAACCGGGCGATAGTTTAGTCTATCTACTCCAATTTAACAGTCGAGTCTTTGTCCCTGGACAGATCCTTAACTGCGCCGAATTTTAAAAAAAACAGAGAGTCTCATTCCGTAGACCGAGTCCTACCCAAAGACAGAGAGCTTGTCTGACAATTTTGAACTTATATATATATATATATATATATATATATATATATATATATGAATGCTCTTTGAGTTCTTTATTTCAGGTTCATCTGTATTAGCGAGGGAGTCTTATTTATTCCACAACATCTCCTCTTTTGAAATTTTTTATTAAATATCTTATTTTATTTCTTAGTAGTCCTTCTCTTTCTGGGGAGTTTGCCATGTGCCGATCTTCGTAATTCTTTCCTTTTGGGCCAATCACTTATTATCCTGTACGCTTCTTTTTACTGATATCCATACTTGCACGTTCAACGAATTCTTGGGATTTTTAGTACATCAAAGATATACAGTACTTGCATAGGTTCTTCTTTTCTTATAGCCCTTTCTTCAGTTAATATTTTCTTTAACTGATTTCAAGACCCTTTGTGTTCCCATGGATTTTATTTTCGTTATACTTTTCCTTCTCTTTTTCTATTCTTTCTGTCTTTCTTTCTTGTTTTACATTCTTCTTCAACCTGTATTTGCAAATACACCTCAGAAAGATCCAGCGTCAAAAATGTTTTTCCACCATTTAATTTCGCAAAAAGTTTCTCTGGACTTGGTAATGGGTCAGTCAGTTAAGTGCCATACGTGATACACGCTTGGGCGATCATGTCTCGAAAGAGACATGACTGACTGGGTAGAAGATTATCACACAGTAGTTTGCCATTGCTTTCTGTGGTAGACTGTTGCCAGCCAAGGCTATAGAACCCAATCTGTTTTATTATTTAACCCATAACTGGAGAGAAGAGACGGATTAA
Organism: Ascarosepion bandense; assembly: GCA_037127315.1. Taxonomy (NCBI): domain Eukaryota; kingdom Metazoa; phylum Mollusca; class Cephalopoda; order Sepiida; family Sepiidae; genus Ascarosepion; species Ascarosepion bandense. Next base: position 754,726 of record JBBBDQ010028785.1, read on the forward strand.
TACCTTTCCCAAGTGTATTTGTGCGTAAGTGAATGCAAGAAATTCAACTGGAATTCGAACTCAGCACCCCGATTGGTCGTTCCGAGTCGACATCCACTGCACCACAACTCACATGGTAATGGGCAATTACCCGATTCTAAAAATTTGTTTAACGCAGTCGAAAAATCAGCACAAACATGATTTCTTTTTCTTTTTTTACATACACTGTTGGTGCAGCCATTTTGAATTATTAATTTTTTCAATTCCACCCACTTTTTCAAGTCTGTCTAATTCTTTGTTGACTTGATCTGAAGGTGCGAACAGTCTTCTTCTTCTTCTTCTTCTTCTTCTTCTTCTATGTGCACTGTCCCTTCAGGACGTAGGCGATCATGGTTCTCCACGTCTCCCTATCCCTTGTGGCTCTTAGTATGTTTGCTCCTGTTACTCCTGGCAACTCCCGTTCCGTCATCCACCTGATCAGGCCCTGCAAATATGTTATCCGCTGCCTCCCTATGTCTCTCTTTCCTTCTATCTGGCCAGTCAGTATCAGGTTCTCCAAGCTCTCCTTCCTCATTGCGCCTCCCAGGAACTTCAGTTGTCTCTTCCTGATGCTCAGTATTAATTTCCTTTTTGTTGCCATTCTTTCCAACACCTCATCGTTGCTTGCATGCTCAGTCCACGATATCCGCAGCATCCTTCTGTAGAACCACATTTCCGCTGCTTCCAGTTTTGTCCTCGTTTTCGATGATATTGTCCAGCATTCACTGCCGTATTAAAGAACTGACACCACATAGCAATCCAGCACACTTTTCTTTGTTTCTAGTGAAATTTTCCTGTGTATTAGTACTTTACTCAGCTTCTGGAACGCGTACTTTGCCATGCCAATTCGGATCTCTGTGTCGCACTTTCCATCTCCTGTTAGAACACTTCCTAGGTATTTAAATTTTTGTACTTGCTTGATTCTGGTATCCCTCACCTGTATTTGGCATTTTGGGTTGCGAACAGTACACTATGTTTTTGTTTAAATATTGGACTCGAACCCTTTTTCACTTGAAATTTTCCTTTAACTTGGAAACACCAACACAACTCATCCGACAGAAGATCCGTTGAAGAAATTGAACAGAAAATTTAAATTTTCACATTCTTTTTTTAAAACTGGTCACTTGTTTGTTTATATGTTTGTCATACATATTTATAGGTAAATTCCATAACTCAAATAATTTTATCCAGTCAGTACCAAATAATTTGGTTCTATTTTTAAATTGTTGCGAAATGAAACTTTGCAAGTCATTTGACTAATAACAAATGATTTCTATCTCGACACGCCACGCGCGATTTTCGAAGTTCTTTTAATATAGGCTTTCCGTTTGCGTTCCATGTGGCTTCGTTGATTATTGTGATATCACTTCCAGTGTTTAGTTGCATTTTTACATCCACATTATTAATTTTCGCATACACAAATCCACATTATTATTTTTCGCATACACAAATTTTCTTTTGTTTTCTGTAACTATTTTTCTGTATGAATTTTTTTCTGTAAGAATTTTCTCTACTCTAGTTTTACAGTGTGACATTTATGTCTTACCTTTCCATACTTGTAGCACTTGAAATTCATAAAGAGACAATCGTATCTGAGATGTAACCTTCTACATATGAAACAGTGATTAATTTTTCATTTTTGTTGTGGAGTAGTTTTCGCACTGAAGGTTATAATCGGACTATGTCGGTTGCTAATCGACTTAACGTACCCCAAAAGTTAGGAACTTGGTAATCTTCAACTGAAAGCTGACTCCTTAGTATTCGGCTAACTGCCGACTAATATCAACTGCCTAGTAGTTCTACTGAACTCCAATAGAAGTCTAAAGAACTTTTCAAGAACTTCTCCCGTTAACTTCCTGTTAACTCTTATTAATATAGGAGGGAGAGTCCATTATCCGAGGAACAGGTGTGTTTCCCCATAACAGATTTCCTCATTTTTCTTTGGCTTGTATATATGCACATTTTTTTTTATCAGTTTCTCAGGATATACGCTTGGGACGAGAAATTGGAGAACCAAGTTCCAATTCCAGTTGAATTCATTGCATTCACTTATGCGCAAATACCCTTGGGAAAGGTATTAATCAATCTTTTCCCTCCAGCTATGGGTAAAATAACAGGACAGATTGGGTTCTATAGCCTTGGTTGGCAACCAGTCAGTCTACCGCAGAAAGTTATGAATCTGATGCTCACGGAATGGGCACAGCAAAGGAAAGCAACAGGTGATGGACTTGATGGCAAAGCTAGGGTTAGGTGGGATAACAGGAGATGAGCGTTAAAAGCTACAAGGGTTAGGGAGATGTAAAGGGCTAGGACTGCCTATATACTGAAGAGACCCGGCATATAGAAGATGAAGAAGAAAAAGAAGAAGAACAGAAAAAGAAGAGAAAAAATAAATTGGCTTTAAACAAAAAAAAAAAAAAGAAAGAAAGAAAAACTAGTTTTCTTAAAAAGGAAGATAAAAACAGAAAGGTTAAAAAAGAAAAAGAATAAAAAACTAAATTTGCTTAAAATTTAAAAAAAAGATTAAGAACGGAAAAAGAAGAGAACCAAGAAATGTAAAAGAAGAAAAAAGCTTAAATTTGCATGAAACAAAGTTGACGGAAACAAAATAAAAAACTAGCATAAAAAGAAAGGTAAGAACAGAAAAATAAAAAAAATGTTTATTAAAAAAGGTATTAAAAGAAAAGATAAAAAAGTAAACTAGTTTAAAAAAAAGGTATGAACAGAAAAAAGTGGAAAGAAACTAAACTAGTTTAAAAAAATAGGTGTGAACAGAAAAAGATGAAAGAAATTAAGGTATTTTAAAAAGGAAGTTAAGAGCAGAAAAAAGATGAAAATAAACTTGTTAAGAATAAAAACATGTTCAGAAAAAGAAAGCCAAGTAGTTTAAAACATTGTAAGAACTGAAAAAGATGAAAGAAATTAAATTAGATTAAAAAAAAGGCATGGACTAGAAAAGTTGTAGAAAATAAACTAGTTCAAAAAGAAAGGTAAGAATAGAAAAAGATGAAAAAAATTAAGTTAGTTTTTAAAAAAATGTTATGAACTGGAAAAGATATAGAAAAGAAACTAGTCTAATAAAAAAGTAAGAACAGAAAAGATGAAAGAAACTAAATTAGTTTAAAAAGAAAGGTATGAACAGAAAAAAGATTAAAGAAAGAAGGTATTTCAAAAAGAATGGAGACAATAGAAAAAGATGAAAGAAAGTAAACCAGTTTAAAAAGAAAGGTAAGAACAGAAAAAAGATTAAAGAAAGAAGGTATTTCAAAAAGAATGGAGACAATAGAAAAAGATGAAAGAAAGTAAACCAGTTTAAAAAGAAAGGTAAGAACAGAAAACGATAAAAAGAAACTAAAATAGCTTGAAAGGAAAGGTATGAACAGAAAAAGATGAAAGAATGTAAAGTATTTTTGTAAAAAAAAATATTAAAATAGAAAAAGAAGACTGAAACTAAACTGGTTGAAAAAGAAAGGTAATAACGGAAAAAAGATGAAAGAAACTAGTTTTAAAAGAACGGTAGGTACACGTAAAAAGATCAAAGAAAGTATTTTAAAAAGAAAGGTACAAACGGAAAAGATGAAAAAGTACACTAGACTAAAAATAAAGGTAAGAACGGAAAAAGATGAAAGAAATAAAAGAAAAGATGAAAAACTAAACTAGTTCAAAAAGAAAGGGATGAACTGGAAAACATGAAAGAAACTAAAATAATTTTTAAAAAAAGGTGAGAAGAGAAAAAAATGAAAGAAACTAAACCAGATTAAAAAATGTATGAACAGAAAAAATGAAAGTACCTAAACTAGTTTAAAAAGAAAAAGAAGAAAGAAATTAAAATATGTTAAATAGAAAGGTAAGAACAGAAAAAGATGAAAGAAACTTAGCAAAAAAGTGAAAATAAAAATAAATTTAAAAAAATAAATGTATGGACAGAAAAAGACGAAAGAAAGTAAACTAGTTTACAAAGAAAGTTAAGAATGGACTAAATGAAACTAGTTGAAAAAGAAAGTTAAGAACAGAAAGAGATGAAAGAAATTAATATAGATTAAAATGAAAGGTAAGAATGAAAAAAGATGAAAGGAAATAAATTAGTTTAAAAAGAAAGGTATGAACAAGAAAAGGAAAGAAAGTGAACCAGTTTAAAAAGAAAGGTCAGAACAGACAAAGGCAAAAGAACCTAAACTAGTTTGAAAAAAGTTATGAAAAAAAAAATATGAAAGGAACTGAACTAGTTTAAAAAGAAAGATAATAACAGATATAGATGAAAAGTCTAAACTATTTGAAAATGAAAGATAACAGGAAAATATAAAAAATCAAAACTAGTTTACAAAGAAACCCTAGGATAGAAAAGGATGAAAAAAAATTAAACTAATTAAAAAAAACGTAAGAACAGAAATAGATGAAAACTATTTTAAAGAGAGAGATAAGAACAAAAAAGTAAAAAAAATGTCAGTCAGTCAGTTAAGTGTCATATGTGATACACGCTTGGGTGATCATGTCTCGAAAGAGACATGACTGACTGGGCAGAAGATTATCCCACAGTAGGTTGCCATTGCTTTCTGTGGTAGACTGGTTGCCGACCAAGGCTATAGAACCCATTTATTTAACCTGTTATTTAACCCATAACTGGAAGGAATAGACAGATTAATACCTTTCCCAAGGGTATTTGTGCATAAGTGAATGCAATGAATTCGGCTGGAATTCGAACTCGGTTCCCCAATTTCTCATTCCAAGCCGATATCCAATGCACCACAACGCACATCCCCCACCAAAAGTAAACTAGCTTAAAAAAAATGGTAAGAAAAGAAAAAGAAGAAAATCAAACTAAACTAGTTTAAAAAGAAATTTAATGTGATGTTTGTCATTCAATATGGCAAAGGATGCTGGACAATCTTCTCTAAGATGAAGGAAAGACTTGAAGCAACTGATACATGATTCTACAGAAGGCTGCTGTGGAAACCATGGACAGATCATGTAGGCAACAATGAGATTTTGAAGAGGATGAACACAAAAAGGAAACTGATACTTAACATCAGGAAAAGATAGCTGAAGTTTCTGAGACATGCAGTGAGGAAGGAGGGCTTGGAGAATCTGATACTCATGGAATGGACAAAGTGAAGGAGAGCAAGGGAAAGCAACACATGACATACATTATGGAATTGAGCAGGTGAACGGTAGAGCTAGTGTTGGGTAGGATAACAGGAGAGAAGGTGTTAAGAACTACAAGAGATGGGGAAATGTGGAAGGCCATGATTGCCTACGTCCTTAAGGCACATGGCAATTAGAAGATAAAGAAAAACAGAAAAAGAAGAAAAAAAAACAAATTAACTTTAAATGAAAGGTAAGAACAGAAAAAGAATAAAATTTTTTTTAAAGAAAATGTAAGCAGAGAAAAAGAATAAAAAAACTAAATTAGCTTTAAACGAATAGTAAGAACAGAAAAAGAAGAAAAAGATTTTTTTTTAAAGGAAATGTAAGAAGAGAAAAAGAATAATAAAACTAAATTTGCTTAAAAAGATAGGTAAGAAGTGAAAAGGAAGAAAACCAAAGTAAACTAGTTTAAAAAGAACAGTAAAAGAAGAAAAAGCCTAAATTTGCATAAAGACAAAGGTAACAGAAAAGAAAACTAAACTAGCTTAAAGAGAAAGGTAAGAACTGAAAAATAAAGAAATTGCTTTAAAAGAAAAGTAAGAAAGGAAAAAAAAAGTAAAAACTAAACTCAATTAAAAAGAAAGTTAAGAAAAGAAACATCATTAATAAAGTAAATTTGCTTAAAAGAATGGTAAGAAGAAAAGAAGAAAAAACTAAACTAAATTTACTTAAAAAGAAAGGTAATAAGAAAAAAATTAAACTAAACAAGTTTAAAAATAAAGTTAAAAAAAACGTAAGAACAGAAAAAGAAGAAAAAACTAAACTAAATTTGCTGACAAACAGTAAGAAGACAAAAATAAAAAAAAATATTTTAAAAAGAAAGGTAAGAACATAAAACAAAGTAAACAATTACTTAAAAAGAATGTTAAAAATAGAAAAACAAGATGAATAAATCTGACTAAAAAAGGACAAAAAAAAGAAAGAAAACTAAATTAACTTAAAAAGGTATGAAAAGAAAAAGAAGGAAAAATCTATATTAGCTTAAAAAGAAAGTTAAGAAGAGAAACAGGAGAAAAAAAATCAACGACCAAAGACAAAGTTAAGAGCCAAAAAAAACAAAAAATACCTAAATTTGCTTAAAAAAGGTAACAGAAAAAATAAACTGAACTAGCTTAAAAAAGTAAGAACAGAAAAATAAAAAAAATAAACAAGTTTATTAAAGGAAGGTGTGAAAAGAAAAAGATAAAAACCCTAATTAGTTTAAAATGAAAGGTAAGAATGAAAAGAGTAGAAAAACTAAACTACTTTAAAAAAAAATGGTAAGAACAGAAAAAAGAAAAGAAAAAATTGCTTAAAAAGAAAGGTAAGAAAGGAAAAATAAAATAAAAATTTAACTAGATTACAAAGAAAGGTAAAAAAAAAACAATATTAATAAAATAAGTTTGCTTAAAAGAAAGCTAAGAATAGAAAAAGAAAAAGCAAAACTAAATTTGCTTCAAAAATGGTAATAAGAAAAAATAAGAAAATCAAACTAGTTTATAAAGAAAGGTATGAACAGAAAAATAAAAGAAAATAGTAAACTGAATTTGCTGAAAAAGAAAGGTAAGAAGACAAAAAGAAAAAAATCAAACAAAACTAGTGTAAAAAGAAATACAAGAAAAAAAACAAAAAAGAAAAAAATTAGCTTAAAAGAAAGGTTAAAAGAAAAAAGAAGAAAAACTAAATGTGCTTAAAATAGAAATTAAGAACAAAAAGAAGATAAAAAAATAAAATTGCTTAAAAAAAAAAGTAGAAAAAATGTTTAAAATGAAAGGTAGGAAGAGAAAAGAAAGAAAAAACTAAATTTGCTTAAAGAGAAAAGTAAAAAAGAAAAAAGAGGAAAATAAAATTACACTAACTTAAAAATAAAAGTAATAACAGAAATAGAAAGAAAAACACTAAATTTGCTTAAAAAGAAAGTTAAGAATAGGAAAAGAAGAAAAACAACTAGTTTAAAAAGACAGGTAAGGAGAAAAGAAAAAGCTAAATTTGCTTAAAAAGAAAGGTAAAAAAAGAAAAAGAGGAAAGACAACTATTTTAAAAGAAAGGCAAGAACTGAAAAAAATCTAAACTAGCTGAAAAAGAGAAATAGGAACAGAAAAGGAAGAAAAAAAATTAAAATAGTTTAAAAAATGTAAGAAAAGGAAAAGAAAAACTAAATTTGTTTAAAAAGAAAGGTAAGAATAGAAAAAGATGCAAAAAGCTAAATTTGCTTAAAATAAAGTTACAAACACAAAAAAGAAAAAGATTTAAATTAGTTTAAAAAGAAAGGTAAGAATGAAAAAAGGAGAAAAAACTAAACTAGCTTAAAAAGAAATATTAATGAAAAAAGAAGGAAAATTTCAAAATTTGCTTAAAAGGATGGGTAATGAAAAGAAAAAGATGTAAAAAAGCTGAATTTGCTTGAAAAAGTTGGTGTCATTAAGGTAAAAAGTCATAAATAAATAAATGTTAAAGAGGCTGATTAAAGACATGAAAGCAAATAAAGCACCCTCTTAAAGTAAACATCACAAAGAGAAACGTTTAAAGTGAGCAGAAAAGTACATGGATACTTCTTAACAATATTCTTAACTGGAAAGGGCTACCATTTCTAATAGTTTTTGGTAGAATATTTCAATATATTCAAAATATGTAAATTGAACATGTTCATGGATTTAACATATGTTTATTAACTGAAGTAGGTGTAATGTAGCTTAAAAACGAAGAGGATCATTCATTGTATGCAACACATGGAAAAAAGTATGCTATCTTTCGCTGATATGGATCTTTTTATACAAAATTTTACCCAATATATGGCTGAGAAACACTTAACCCGAGAACATTAATCATAGGTATATAGTACCCAGTGCAAATGATGCCATTTTAATTATAATTTTTAATACCTGATTTTCTTACCTAAAATAATATGTTTTTCAGTTCCTATTAATGTTAACTCAAAGTACAAATTTTGAAGTGCCTGCATGTAATATATTTCAAATAAAGATTTATGTTTAATATTTTTTTGATATTTTCAAATTAGGTATGATATACCCATGGTTAGTAGTGGTGTAACTTTAATTGGTGGCTAGTGTTCCAGGGTTAATGTGGTTACAATCAAAATAGTCATACTGAGATATACAGTACTGTGCAAAAGTATTAGGACAAGAGCTATTTTATCTTTTATAAGGCATCAAAATAACATTTAAAATCACCCCTGTCCTAACACTTTTGCACACTACTGGTAGTGCACAAAAGTATTAGGACAGGGGTAATTTTCCTAAAAACTTCACTGAAATTCAAATACAGGATGAAAAGCCAAACCTTTGTAAGAATTATTTAACTAAAAAGGAAGAGGAAGGAAAGCTTCGGAATTTGAATTGCCCTCCACAAAGCCCTGATCTCAATCCTATTGAACATCTATGGGATATTTTGGATAAAAAAATTGATAAATCTAATGTTACTTTGTAAAACACACTTTGGGAACAAATACAAGCTGCTTGGCAGGAGATACCATTAGATACATTGAAGAAGCTTGTGATGTTTTTCATGCCTGATAGAATGAAGGCTGTGATCAAAGCAAAAGGCTATTATACTAAATATTAAATTTGCTATATAACAAGTATTTTTTTCTTGTTAAATCATTTGTTGAGTAAATCAAATAAAATGACTTTAATTGAATTGTTTATTTTCTGTCAATATGCCCCATAAAAGATAAAATAGTTCTTGTTTTAATATTTTGCACAATACTGTATATATTTTTTTCAGTCTATACTAAAATATAAACAAGCATTTAGTTTCAGTTTTTATTTGTGGAGATTTTTTTTTCAGTAAGTTTTACTTTTTTGGACGATAGAATGAAATCTTTTTAACCGCTTTTACATTTTATTTTTACAACAGATTTTATTTTTATTATTTTATTTTTGTATGATATAATTGGTGATGAAATTTTTCTGATACATTTCTTAATTTTCAGGGTTGATACCATGAATGGAATGAGTAAGCAACAGAGATTTAATGAAAATTAAAAATGAAAACAGTCATTTATACACAGGGTCAGAAAGCTGAATTTTCTTAGACACATTATGAGGAAGAAAAACTTGGAGAATTTGACACTCACAGAACATATAAGGCAGAAGTGACAAAAGGTAGGTAAAGAGTCACCTTCCTGATGAGTTTTGTTTAACAGAATATCAACCTCTGTGGGTTATTTAATGCCAAAAAGGTGGAGTTTTAAGGTATTTTTTTTAATGTTTGACTATTGTGAGAAGGTTGATTGAGTCACATTTTGATGAAAAAATTTTTTTTATTTTAGAAAACTGAAGATGTCTTCTAGTTTTGCATTCAAAAATGCAATACTGGTAATAATTATTTTTCTTAAAAAATGTATAATGGCAATAATTTTACATTTTTTTCCTTCAAAAATGTGTTATGGTAATAATTTTTTCCTTAAGAAATGTATTGTTGGTAATATTTTTCCTTCAAAAATGTATATTTTTCTATAATAGTCTGTTTTTAAATTTTCAAAGTGTTTTGACCCCAGTTTGGGGGTTAACTATTTGCTCATAGCTGGGACCCTAACAGGTGCTCCCACTTCGAGTCAGGGTGGACCTAGGAAGAACAGCAATTAAGAGGTGGTTCCATGCTCCTCACAACAGCCCAATCAGAGGCCCTGCTGCCGGATGCAGTTTATCATCATACCCAGGACAGTTTACAATTTATAATAATGCATGAAACCTTATTTACAATCATTAATAAACAATACACAATAGTACTTACATTCTGTTTACATTTGTGTTCCCAGCCCATTTCTAATTTCAGCTTCAATTTAAAATGGCACTGACAAACTATCAACACTAGCACTGTCAAACTATCAACAATGGCACTGACAAACTATCAACATTAGTACTGTCAAACTATCAACAATGGCACTGACAAACTATCAACATTAACACTGTCAAACTATCAACAATGGAACTGACAAACTATCAACAATGGCACTGACAAATTATCAACAATAGCACTGTCAAACTATCAACAATGGCACTGACAAACTATCAACAATAGCACTGTCAAACTATCAACAATAGCACTGTCAAACTATCAACAATGGCACTGACAAACTATCAACATTAACACTGTCAAACTATCAACAATGGCACTGTCAAACTATCAACAATAGCACTGTCAAACTATCAACATTAGCACTGACAAACTATCAACAATAGCACTGACACACTATCAACAATGGCCCTGACAAACTATCAACAATAGCACTGTCAAACTATCAACAGTAGCACTGTCAAACTATCAACAATGGCACTGACAAACTATCAACAATAGCACTGTCAAACTATCAACAATGGCACTGACAAACTATCAACATTAGCACTGACAAACTATCAACAATAGCACTGACAAACTATCAACAATGGCCCTGACAAACTATCAACAATAGCACTGTCAAACTATCAACAGTAGTACTGTCAAACTATCAACAATGGCACTGACAAACTATCAACATTAGCACTGTCAAACTATCAACAATGGCACTGACAAACTATCAAAAATAGCACTGACACACTATCAACAATGGCCCTGACAAACTATCAACAGTAGCACTGTCAAACTATCAACAGTAGCACTGTCAAACTATCAACAATGGCACTGCAAACTATCAACAATGGCACTGACAAACTATCAACAATAGCGCATACAAACAATTTAAAATGGCACAACCAAAATTCTTGGAAATGGCTAACAGATTAGCTAAAAGCATTTGGAATAATCAATCATTTGGACAGTTTCTACAAAATTAAATCTCTTGTTCACCTGTAAAAAAATACAATGAAAAACTTAACAGACGTACCTTGTTATTCAATTTTAATGAGATATGTATTAGAAAGAAATTCCTTGCCAAATACACATACACATATATATATAATATGTACTTGTATTGACACAAATTGCATCTTGTGTTGAAAGTTTCTGAGACTTTTTAATAAATCAATGGCCTTATTATTCTAAGTAACTATTTTTTAATTTTTTTCTCGGTACTGCTTGTTGACAGCACCTGCTTGAATTTCTGAGAGTTTAGTTTAAAGATTTTTAAACTGAATGTATAAGTAGTTTAACAGTGATTAGGAAAGAAAAATTGCTAAGCCATATTTGCACTCTGAGAATTTTACATTTATTTGTGCACAAATACCATTGTGAAGGCATGAATCCATCTGTTCTGCCTCAAGTTATAAGCTTAATAGTAGGGCAGATCAAACTCTCTATCCTTGGAATGACAACTCTAAATTCAAAACTAGCCTGAAGATGATTAGCTTTGCCAGGCTACCTTACGTAGACACACCTGATGTTGCTATGACTGCAGTATATGTGGTGCCCCAATGACAATCAGGTACTGGATATGTGAAACTAGGTAAAAATAATCAATGTTCATAATATTGATTTGAATTTTATATTATTTTTAAAAATTAACCAGGATGTCCACAAAACCTGTCTTAATTCATTTCAGTGGTGTTCACTTTGTACAAGGCCTGAGGGCCACTCAAGGTAGACGGTTACAGAGTTAGAAGTACAGCTTATGCTGATATGCAAAGAAGGTAATGATTAACCTTTGACTTGAACAGGTTAAAATATATAATTAATTTTTACATATATTTGCTCTATATGTATTTTAATACATATATATTTAGAGCTCTCCTAGAGAGTTATCCTACCACTTTATGTACAGGATACTCCTTTGGATTCTTCTATATCTACATTGCTATATATATATATAGTCATTTGCAGACAGTCCTTTTTTGCTGTATCACAGCTCATCAATATGGTTAGACATTCAATTGCTTCTAGCCAGGATTGAAACCCAATTGAATTGACATCAGTTGGTGCTTCTACCTCTTTCCTATGGATGCTTGGTAAAGGAAGGTGGACTTTAGCATGTTATATACAATTTAAACAAACGCCAGTAGCCGAGAGCATTCAAATTCATTACTGAACGAACACTGCATAAATGCTTGAGTAGCTACTGTTTTTAAAGTCAACTATTTCTCCATAGTGCTCAAGAGTGTAAAAAGTCATCTGTAAATAGTTGTATATATATATATATATATATATATATATATATATATTGGGGAAAGAAGTATGACACAGTGAAAAGAGGTTTTTGTCACATGTTTTGTCATTTAGGACATCATTGAATTAAGTTTTTGTTGATGCAACTACACCTACACACGAACAAGAGATGCTGGGAATTTTAAATTTAAAGATTACTTTTTTTAATACATCTTTTTTTGGTATATAAGTGAGGATTAAATATTTTAAGCCTCAGTCAAACAAATTATATTTTTAACTAGCTGTATAGCATGGTGTTGCTTGGAGCTTTTAGTGATTATGTTGAAATGGCAAGGTCAAGTGCTTATTCAAAAAGCTCCAGTATGAGGTTGCCGTGATGTGTAAGTTAGAAAAATGCGAAGTAAGTATTGGTTTTTGTTGTATTTGTAAAGCGAGATTCATGTTTGATTAATTTTTCCAATAAACGAGAATGATGTATGTGCAATTAAAAGTATGAGGGGAGGGCGTTACTGGAGCCTGTAATGTGATGTGATGATGTGATGCAGAAAGAGTGGATGTATTGGCTCAGCAACATTGAAGGGTTGATACCTTGCAGAAAACATGAAATTGTTATGGTATATGATAAGGAAGAAGTTACAAAAATGACCTCATTTTTGTTGAAATACAACTAAGTGTTTTGGAGAAATAAACAATCACAAAAGGCAACATTTTCCATTAATTTTTGCCACACCCTGTGTGTAAATTGAAATTTTTGTTTGCATATCAGTGACTTGAATTTGTTTGAGTTTGAATGAAGTGTCTTGGAAAAATGCATGAAAGTGCACAAAAGACCACATGAAATTATGTATGTCACTGATATTTGATAAACCCTGTATATTGATTGAAAAAAATTTTTGTGTACATCAAAGGTTTAGACTTTGATCTTCAAGATACCTGATTTTGGTTGAATTCACATAAAGTGTCTCAGAGGGGAAGAGTTTGTAAATTCTAAGCATTTTGGTGATTTCTGTAAATTGATTCAAAAATTCCTTGTGTACATCAAAGGTTCATTTCATGATCGACAAATGACTCAATTTTGGTTGAAATCAGACCAAGTGTTTTGGAAGAGTAGGGTTTGTTAGAATGGACAAGCACACAGACATATTCATTTATATATATATATAAGATAAGGAAAGACATTATAAACTGAAAATACAATATATTATTTATATAAATATATCCTGAATGATTTACCAGCATCTGTTGATTAATACTTGTTCTGTTAGGAAAATACTGACTTTCATAATAAAATCTGAACATGGTAATCACAGATTGGCACAATATACAATATTTATCTTTTTTTTTTTTTAATCATTTCACCCCGAGCAAGGCAGAAATGCCACTGATGTGCAGGGGGCTACATAACTGTAAAAAAAAGATTAATTAGAAAAGAGTGAGGACTACAATCTATTTAGAAAGGAGCAATAGAAAGCTGAGAAACCAGGTGCAATGACAGATACATAGGTGGAGAGAAAGGGAAGGTTATACGGGGGTGGGGAGAGAGCTAGTGTCCAGTGGTTAGTAGATGAGTATTGACTTTGCATTTAAATTTCTGGAGGTTGTAGCCGTCAGGAAAGCAAGAATATGAGAGCGAGTTCCACAGGCGGGAAGTGTGAGAGAAGAAGCTGCAGAAATAGAATTGTCATCTGCATTTGGCTAACCTGACTGTGAATGGGTGGGACCCAGTTGCCAGTCTGGTTGCATGAGTAAACACCTGTTGAGGAGGCACCAGTGACTTAAGTTCGTCCAAGCAGAAGCCATGAAAGTATTTATAGAAGAAAGGGAGGCCACATTTCGACGGTGGGGAAGTGGCTGCAGTCGAGTCGCCAGATCAGTACCTATCACATTGCAGACTCTCCTTTGGAGCCTGTCAAGAACACTGAGGAGAATGGCAGGGGTGCCTGACCATAAATGGCAGCAGTACTCCATGCACGGACGGATGGTTGATTTGTATATATGCAGGATGGATTCAGGCGGAAAAAACATCCTGGATTGGCATAGTGACCCAACCTTCTTAGCAGTAGATTTTGCTATGGATTCAATATAGTGGTTCCATTTGAGGTCTGAGGACAGGGTAAGTCCGAGGAGGCATAGTGTATTGCTCTCCAGGAGAATCGCTTGGTCCATGCTTATGGGAGGCAGGAGAGGTTGCCTGTAATGGTTGCCAGACAACAGCTTGGTCTTAGACGAATTGAAGTTGACAAGCTACTTCTTGCCCCAGTTCACCACAGACTATAGATCCCGTTCAATGTCAGCAGCGAGATTATGTCTGTCCGCTACGACAGGTTTCTTACTGGTGCGGGAATATATTGTAGTGTCATCTGCATAGATGCCTACTTGGGACTTGATCTCATCTGGGAGGTCATTGATGAAAATAAGGAAGAGCGTTGGGCCCAGGAAAGAGCCCTGTGGAACATCAGCATTCGTGCTGTGGGATGAAGAGGCACGCCCATTCAAAACAACCTTCATTTTGCGGTTATTTAAAAAAGATTTGATTAGGTCAAGCAGGCGACCGGTAATACCGTAACCCCGTAGTTTGCATAGGAGTCCAAAGTGCCAAACCCTGTTGAAAGCCTTGGAGATGTCCAGAGCAACCACGCGAGCCTCGTCAGACTCATCAAGGGCCTGTAGCATGTACTCCATTACGGTTGTTAGCAGGTCAGCCGTGGATCTGGCAAAGCGGAATCCATATTGCCTGTCAGAGAAGAGTTTGTGGGCAGTGAGATGATGAACTATTTCAGCATTGATTATGGCCTCGAATACTTTCCTGAATATCGGTAGAAGACTGATAGGGCGATAGTTGGATGGGTCCGAGGGTACACCACAATTCTTAAATCCAGGAACAACTGAAGAGAACTTCCAGCATGCAGGAAAGCAGAAAGGCAGTAGGCAAACAGTTTAGAGAGGACAGGGGAAAGTTCAGGAGCACACCTCTTAAGGACTATCACCGGGATTCCATTGTTTCCACTCGCCTTATGGGGGGTCTATCTATCTATCTATCTATCTGTTATGGTGAAACACACCTATTCCTCAGATAATGGACTCTCCCTCCTTTATTAATAAGTTAACAGGAGAAGTTCTTAGAAGTACTTGGGAAGTTCATGGGAGTTCTTTAGATTTCTATTGGAGTTCAGTAAAACTACTAGGCAGTTGATATTAGTCAGCAGTTAGCTGAATACTAAGGAGCGGGCTTTCAGTGGAAGATTACCAAGTTCCTAACATTTTGGGTACATTAAGTCAATTAACAACCAACATAGCATGATTATAATCTTCAGTGCAAAAACTACTCCACAACACTATCCATCTATCTATCTATCTCAGTCTGTTCATTATCTATCTATCTATCTATCTATCTATCTATCTATCTATCTATCTATCTATCTCAATCTGCTCATAACCACTTATCCATCTCAGTCTGTTCATATCTATCTATCTATCTATCTATCTATGTCTGTTCATATCTATCTATCTATTTATCTATCTATCTATCTATGTGTATGTGTCTGATTTAAAATATGAAAGACATATGGTTAGCCATTTTATTAATTTCACATTATCAAGCCTTACATACAACTATAATTTGATTAACCATACATTTTCAAATGAAGCATATTAATGAAATAATAGTCAAGTTGATAACTGTTTATGTTCTATGGATTCCCATTTCTTTTTCTGTTTAATCCTGAAATGAAGTGAAATCCAATTAAGAAACAAAGTTCACTGGTTACATTGCACATATAGGAAGACATTATTTGAAAGTCAATATTTGCTTTGATCAAAAAATATCAACATTCAATCTAGTGTTATTCATTTCTGAATACAAAAAGCATTAAGTGTAAAATTATCAGAGACGAAACATTAGTCTTAATTTTAATTAGTTGTGATGGTGCAATCGAAAGAGCACATATGTATGTACACACACACACACACACACACACACACACACATATATATATATTTATTATAAATGTCCCTTTCTTGACCAAAGTCATAGGGTGGATATTGTGCTGATATTTATTGAGCACAATATCCACACTGGAATCATCAGCCAATCTGAGCCTACAGAATAGACTTGCAGGGATAGCAGAATGAAATCTCCCAGGCTGTTATATAAACCACCTACCAATTAGGCTATCAGTTCAAACTCATCTTCAGCTAGTTGAGTACTGTCTGTTGTGATTCAATATTTCTACACTAAATAAAAAAAAGTAATGATACGACTCAGTGATATTTATTACAGGTGAAAAGAGTAAGAAAAGAAACTAACGCACACACTCACACTTATACAATCTTGCACATTCAAAAATCGACCATTGATCCATGCATTAAATATTGCTGCCACAGCTGGTCTGCTCTGTATTTAGAGAATCTTGATAAAATGCAAAGAAGAATCTGCAATGTTGTTGGTCTTGAACTGCCACCTTGGCTTCATTCACATTTTTGCCACCATAACATAGCTTCCCAGTGCCTTTTATATAAATATTTTCATGTTAATTGTTCTGATGAGCTTTCTTCATTGGTTCCAAGAATTTATGAATTCAAGTAATGTGCTAGATTGGCAGCAACATATCATCATTTTACTGTTGAAAAGGATAAATGAAACCATAAGTTCTATGCTAACAGTTTCTTCTGTTACAATTCTCACTTGTGGAATTCTCTTTCTGCTTCTTGCTTTCCAGTCAAGTTGGATCTTCAAAAATTGAAATGTAATGTCGATCTTTATCTTCTGGCTTTTTGATTTATTTTTTTCGTTATCTCTCTTTAATAAAGTTTTCTTTTATTCTATCACACTCAATAATTCCATGCACATCAGTAGCCATGTTGTTTGCTAGGAGTAAAATTATTAAAAAAAATTATACATTTTTTCTTACACCAAGCCTTAATTTTAGTGGATACCCATATTTGATTAAACACCCTATTTTATTTTTTAAAATATTTATTTTAACTTTTAAAATATAGCTATTCACTTAAAATAACATTTGAAATAATAAAACTATATCCGTTTCAAAAATAAAATTTATTCATTTTATATATATATATATATATATATATATATATATATAAATATGAATGCAAACTTATCACTAAACTTGTTTCGAAAAACGCTCCACGTATATACACGGAGGGAAAATGGTTGTAAAAAAGAAAGAGCTAAGCACATGAATATCAGCCAAAGCAATTTGGACCAAGCCAGTACGTAGCCCAATGAAAAAACCCGAGATGAGTAATCAATAACAAAAAAGCGCTCAATATATAAGCAGAGCAGAATAAGTAAATTAACCAAGTGAGCCAACAAACCTACCCAGGTTTCACCTAAACAGATCTTCAGGGAAGGTTGACTCACTTGGTTAATTTACTTATATATATATACACACACACACACACACACACACAGTACTGTGCAAAAGTATTAGGACAAGAACTATTTTATCTTTTGTGAGGCATCAAAATAAAGTATAAAATCACCCATGTCCTAACACTTTGGCACACTACTGCTAGTGTGCAAAAGTATCACAAGGGTGATTTTCCTAAAAACCTCATAGAAATCCAAATACAGGATGAAAAGCCAAACCTTTGTAATAATTATTTAACTAAAAAGGAAGAGGAGGGAAAGCTTCGGCATTTGAATTGGCCCCCACAAAACCCTGATCTCAATCCTATTGAAAATCTACGGGATATTTTGGATAAAAAATTGATAAAACTAATGTTACTTCGCAAGACACACTTTTGGAACAAATACAAGCTGCTTGACAGGAGATACCATTAGATACATTGAAGAAGCGTGTGATGTCAATGCCTGACAGAATGAAGACTGTGGTCAAAGCAAAAGGCTATTATACTAAATATCAAATTTATTTTGTAACAAGTATTTTTTTCTTGTTAAAGCATTTATTCAGTAAATCAAATAAAATTACTTTAATTAAATTATTTTATTATTTTCTGTCAATATGCCTCATAAAAGATAAAATAGTTCTTGTCCTAATACTTTTGCACAGTACTATATATATATATATATATATGTGAATAGAATAAGTAAAGAACAAGTAGAAAAAAGTGTCTTTAATCTAACATGTTTCACTTTAACAAGCTTCTTAAGAGATTTATTAAAGATGAATGATTTAAAAATCTAAGAGACAGTATATTGATTGAGGTATACTTTCATTGGTCAGATATGTGTCACATGTGATAAAGCAATGGATGAATATTAAATGTAGAAGAAAAACTTGTGTCTGTTTAGGTGTGTGTGCCAATGCATAATAAAAAACACATTTTGAATGGAAATGTATTCCGTCACTGTCATTCACACATACTAACGTTACCAACATATACACACACTTAATTCATCTATAGTTTAAATACACTTAACAGATGTTTTTTTCGTTTACATATACTTTCATTCACAATAAATATCTAATGTTTTTATTATGCATTGGCATGCACACTTAAACAGACAGAAGTTTTTTCTTCTACATTTAATAGTCATCCATTGCTTTATCACATGAGGCACATATCTGACCAATGAAACTATACCTCAATCAACATACTGTCTCTTAGATTTTTAAATCATTCGTCTTTAATAAATCTCTGAAGAAGCTTGTTAAAGTGAAACATGCTAGATTAAAGACAGTTTTTTCTTTCTTGTTCCATACTTATTCTATTCATATATATATATAGTTATCCGCAGACAGATCTGTTTTACTGTATCACAGCTCATCAGTATGGTTAGACATCCGATTGCTTTTTACCCAGGATTGAAACCCGACTAAATTGGCGTCAGTCAGCTATAGGTGCTCGGTTGAAGGTGGCAGACTTTTAGTATGTGATACACCATGTATATATAATTGAATAAGCAACATGTAGGAAAGCCTTCTTCATAAATTTAACATGTTTTACTATTCATTTTGCTTCATTAGAGGGTTTTTAGGAAAGTTGATTTGATTTTGAAGGTCTATGTTATTAGCAACAGCATTAGACTGAAAATGCACAAAATGCACATCTTCCCTCATGAGACTTCTAACATGACTTTTAATGTGACTTTTAATGTGACTTCTAATATGACTTTTAATGTGACTTTTGATGTGACTTTTGATGTGACTTCTAATGTGACTTTTAATGTGACTTCAAATATGACTTTTAATGTGACTTTTGATGTGACTTCTAATGTGCCTTTTAATATTGCTGAAATTGAATTTTAATTGACAACATACGATTCTAGGGTTATTGTTATGAGTTATGGGTTAGGGTAGGCAGGATTATATATATTAGAATTTTGAATAAGTCTCACTGTTTTTCAACAGGTGGCGTTTACAGAACTGTATGCCTGTAGTTTCAGATGGTAAAGCATCTATAAGGAAGTACTATAAGCAAGCTTGAAATTCAGTGTATGTCATTTTGCCAAAATATAACCAACTTTGTTTTTCATAGTGTTAAACATGTTAGATTTTGTGCAAAAGAAAGTGTATTTGCAGGGAATTTTACTGCACTACTTTATTCAAAAGAAATCTGCAGCTGAAGCACACAGAATTCTTGTTCAGATTTATGGTGACCATGCTCTGACAGAAACAACAAGCAGAGATTGGTTTAGACCTTTCAAAAATAATGATTTTGATGTTGAAGAGAAAGAAACTTCTATCACACAAAAATATTTTGAAGCCAAAGAATTGGAGGCATTACTTCATGAAGACACATGTCAGGCACAAGCTGAACTTGCAGAATCATTAGAAGCTGATCACATAACAGTTTAAAAACATTTGAAAGCATTTGGAATGATTTAAAAGCAAGGACATTGGATGCTGTACGAGTTGAAGCCAAGAAGCATCAAATGGCTTCTTATCATGTGTGAACATCTGCTTCAACATCAGAAAAAGAAAGGAATTTTGTATTGTATCATGACTGGTAATGAAAATGGATATACTACAATAGCTTTTTAGTATAAAGACCGTGGGGTAATCCCTGCCATGCGTTAACTTTGGCGACAAAAGCCAAATACCCATAGTTCCAAGCTTTGACTTTGCATTTAGTGGGATCAGCTGGGTATAGTTTATTATGAGATTCCAACTGACGGAAACAATCACAGGAGATCGTTATCAACTACAGTTGATGTGGTTGAACTGAAAATTGAAGAAAAAACGGCTGCTATACAAGCATAGCCATGAAAAGTGATTTTGCAACATGACAATGCTAGACCACATGTTGCAAAACGGATGAAAATTTACTTGGATATGCTTAAGTAGGAAGTCCTACCCCACCTGCACCAGACATTGCCCTGTTCAATTATCATTTGTTCCGATTGATCGCACATAGCCTGGCTGAGTAGCACTTTCATTCTTATGAAGATACTAAAAAATGGGTTGACTTGTGGTTAGCCTCAAAATTTTTTGATGTGGATTTCAAGTGCTTCCAGAATGATGGCTTTATATTTTCAGTGACATGTTTCTTACTAATTTTTGTAAACAAAATATTACTTTTTTATGAAAAATTTGCAAGAACTTATTCTAGGTCCTAATATATATATATATATATATATATATATATATATATATATATACACACACAAGTATAGGGTTGGTATGGATGTAATAAAATTTCAATATCCCAAAAAGACACTATTTTTAAATAGTACCCAATACAGAGTAAAGTAAATAATATATATATATATATATATATATATATATATATATATATATATATAGGGTTGGTATGGATGGAATAATATTTCGATATCCAAAAAAAAACATTATTCTTAAAAGAGTACCCAATACAGAGTAAAGCAAATAATATTCATTTAAGATTTATAACCTAAGCATGTTATAACCTCATTACAAAGTAGCTATTTTGTTTCAACATTTTTTGTGTCTTGTCAAATGATGATAGAGGTTGTGAGATGAAGGGTTTTTGAACCTTTTAAAACTCTTCATCTCGCAGTCAGCACCATCACTTGACAAGACACAAGAAGTTTTGAAACAAAATAGCTACATTGTAATGTTCTTATAACATACTTATGTTATAAATTTTAAATAAGTATTATATATATATATATAAGTAAATTAACCTAGTGAGCCAACAAACCTACCAAGGTTTCACCTAAATGAATCTTCAGAGAAGGTTGGCTCAACCTTTCCTGAAGATCCATTCAGTTGAAACCTTGGTAGGTTTGTTCGCTCACTAGGTTAATTTACTTATTCTGCTTTGCTTACATATTGAGCACTTTTTTGTTATTGATTACTAGTCTCAGATTTTTTCTGTGGGCTACGTACTGGCTTGGTCTAAATCACTTTGGTTGATGTTCATGTGCTTTGCTCTTTCTTTTTTTACAACCATTTTTTCCTTCCTCGTATATACGTGGAGGGTTTTTCGAAACGAGTTTAGTGATAAGTTTGCATTTATATATATATATATATATACTCCAGCATATACACATCGCTCATTTGATAATGAATTGGAGCACTCTAGCTATTGGGCGTGTTTATACATGCTAAAAAGCCTGCCTTCTTCTACCGGACGCTCATGGCCTAGAGGTAGAATCGCCGACTGACGCTGATTCGGTTGGGTTTCAATCCTGGGTTAGGAAGTGAATGGAGTCTAAGAGGTACTGATGAGCTGTAATACAGTGAAACAGATCTGTCAGCAGATGACTATAGTACATATATATATATATATATATATATATATATATATATGGAAGTTTCATTAAAAATGACAAGGTATTATGGTTAAGTTTTTTATATAATTTTTCCTGTGACTGTGATCTTATTATAATTTTTTCTTTTCAGAACATAAATTATATAAAAATTGTGAAAAAGTTTTTCTTTCCAAGTGCCTTTGGCTATACTTTTAGCCATTATCAAGGATGAATTCTATTTTACTTGTAACTGAATATGAATATGTGTAGAGTCATGTGTATGTTTTATATTCCAAATGTGCATATTAATTTCTGATATTTAGTCAGATTTTTGGAAGTAGTTTTGGCTGAGAACTTTTTCAATATCCATAAGTAGTAATGAGAGTAATTATTAAATCAACAATTTTTTTTTTTTTTTTTAACAACCTAAAGCTAATAGGTTTATTTAGAAATCTGATATGTAAGAAAGGAATACAGAAAATTTCTCAGAACACCTAAGAAAAGATTTTTTAAAAAAATTATGATTTTGTCAATCTTTGGAAAGTAGGTCAGGCTGTGAACTTGTCAGCACTTCATCATAAATGTGAAAAAATTGCTGTTTAATAGAACAGAATTATAATTTTCTGAATTAAATAAAAATAATTCAAATTAACAGGTGAACTGCTCAAATCAATTATATATATATATATATACAAATGTGTGTTTATAATTTGCTGCAATGTAATATTTTGTTTTCTTTTATAATATTGTACAAGCCAAGATACAGTGTTATTGAAGAAACATGTTAAATGGATTTCTATTAGTTTTTATTTATTTTTCTAGTTTATTGCAAGTAGTGTAACAAATTGAATTCGAAATTCGGAATTTTAATTTTAGATAAAAATAATTTGAGAATCTTGTTAAGAATAATGATTTTATATCAGTGGGGATTTTGAAAATAAATGTCGAAAGTAATTACCTTCACATTTAATCAAAAAGAAAAAGAATTATTGTGCATATCATTATTCTGAAAATTATGAAGTTGCAATCTAGATTTTCAGTTATCGAAAAGAAAAAAACAGAATAACAAACCGAGTCTCATTCTTGGAGAAGGCATGAATCCAGTTTTACTTATGTTCTCTTCTGTTATCAGTTATTTTTATAAAATATTTCCTCACATTCTTTACTTTATTTACATTTGGACTTTTGTCCTCATCTTTGTTGTTATTATCATACTGTATCAATCATTGTAGCATCAGCATTAATAGCCTACTAAGTTAAGGCATTAGTTTGTGAATTTAGTGATATAATAATTGAGAGTTCAATCTCTTGTCCAGGTAGTACAGATGTAGAGTCAGTGGAAACAGGGTAAGCATTAACTGAGCAGTCATAAAAAAAAAGATCAAGATGACATATCTTAATACATGATGAAAATGATCTATCTGTATAGATTAAATAACGGGTTCAGTTAAAAATTTCCTGAAGAAGTCCGGAGAGTACAATGGTTAAAACATTGTGATAATAGTAACAAAAATGAGGAGAAGAGACCAAATATAAATAATACAAATACTGAAAAACTTGTCATCCCAGAAATTCAGGCAGAATGTGCTTGGCACAAGATCAGTGTGCATAAATAAGAAAGCAGGTAAACCACACTCCCATGACTACCTTAACAACAGCTACAATGGCTGAAAAAGTTGTTGCGCCCATAGTCAGTAAGTTAAGTGCCATACGTGAAACATGCTTGGGCGATCATGTCTCGAAAGAGACATGACTGACTGGGCAGAAGATTATTCCGCAGTAGGTTGCCATTGCTTTCTGCGGTAGACTGGTTGCCAGCCAAGGCTATAGAACTCAATCTGTCCTGCTATTTAACCCATAACTGGAGAGAAGGGATGGATTAATACCTTTCCAAAGGGTATTTGTGCATAAGTGAATGCAATGGATTCCGCTGGAATTCAAACTCGGCTCCCCGATTTCTCGTTGTGAGCCAATATCCTCTGCACCACAAGCAATCTCAAAAAGGGTACAATCCTCATATACAGATTATTTCTTTTTAAGCTAATATTGTGATTTAGGATGTGTGGTTAGCATAGTGGTAATACGCATGGAAAGTAGGATGAGTAGACTGAGTTCAATTTCCAAATTGGAGTAGATAGACTAAACTATCGCCCGGTTCACACTCCACCCACGTCTATTGAACAGGTGAAGAGGCTCATCCCTTGTTTCCTGCTTTGGATGTGGTTTCTGGTTTTTCTCTTTTCCAGTCTTTTCACTCTTATGTTGCCCCCAGTGGCATTTTCACCTTGCTTGGGGTGATATGATAAAAAAAACCCCAAAAAACCTAGTCTTTTGAATTCACTTTCGTGTGAATGCCTTTGAGAAAGACATGACTCCATTGCTCCTAATGATAGGTTAAATAGCAAAGAGGCTGGGTTTTGTAGCCTTGGGTGGTAGCCAGTCTAGAAGAAGCATTATTACAAATTCCAAATCATGGAGAAAGCAATGAGAAACCATTCTACCATCTTTCAAATCATGGCAATTAAAAGATAATATAAAAAAAGAATCTGTGGAGAGCCACAATTGTCTTTATCTTGAATCGTCATTACATTTTTAAAATTAACTGATGGGCTAAATTGCAAGTCAGGATGGTTTTTTTTAGGCTAAGTTGGCAGCCAGTCTAAGATAAGGACAATTATAAATTCAAAACTATAAATATGGAAATGAGAGGCCACTCTTTCTCAAGATATCCATGCAAATAAATGATAAGAAAAGAAAAATTGTGTGGGGACCCATGATTGCCTATGTTCTGAAAGGATACAAGACGAAAAAAAATAAAAAAATTATGATTTAATATTCAATATAATTTAATACAAAACAATTTTCTATGTTTAATAGAAGAAATAAATTCAAAACATTTTCATGAAAGTTATAAATTTTAAGAATGGCTAATTTCTTATATGCCAAGTAGTATTTTTAGAGACAATCTCCCAAGAGTATTGGAATAGCAAAGCTAATTGTTTTGGTTTTGTTGTTCTGTGAATACATTTGATCAAAAGATGAATATGGAACAAGAGTTCAGAATTTTAGCTTTTATTTCTTGGTATATAAATTTTGATGGGCTAAGCTGCTTAGGACAAACCACCTTTTATATCAGATCAACCCATCTTTAGGTGAGCAAAAGTGAAGGAACAGACAGTGTTAAAGTAAATAACATTTAATATTTGGTTGCTTAACCCTTGCTTGCAATAACTGCATCAAGCCTGCAACTCATAAACATCACCAAATTGTTGCATTCTTCATTTGAAATGCTTTTCCAGACTTTTAATGTAGCTCCTTTCAGTTCTGGTCTGTTTTGAGAGGTTCCTTCTGTTGGTTTCCTCTTTAGGAGATGAAATGCATGCACTATTGGGCTATAGTCTGGTGAATGACTTGGCCAGTCTAGTTCACTTTTTCCACCTGTTGAAGTCCTTTGTTGTGTTTGCAGTATATTTTAGGTCATTCTTCTGGTGCATGATAAACTTCTCAATTTTGCATTTCTCTGTAAATTGGCAAGCAAAATATTTCTGTGTTTTTCTGAATTCATCAATAAATATGAATGAGCCTGTTCCAGAAGTAACTATGCAAGTCCAAACTAAGACTTTACCTCTACCATACTTCATAGATGAGCTTGTATGTCATAAGCAGATTCTTTCTTTTTTCACACCTTGGCCTTTCCATAACTTTGGTAGATATTATTCTTGGTTTCATCAGTTCATAAACTCTCATATGAAGTAGTTGTCCAATCCAAGTGCCCTCTCAGCTCTAATCACCTCTCTCTGTTTCTTTAGTGACCTTGAGGAATTGTTTATCCGCTTCCTCTGTAGTTATATTCAGATTGGCGTGACGTAAGTCGTGTTCCTTAGCTGCCTGGTCTAGCTTGTTTAATGTCGGTGAATATTTTAGTTTTTTCAAATTTGTGCCAGGACCTAGGAAAGTGTTGCCCAGGATGGTGAACTTGATGAACTTATGTTTCTTGCCTCTTCTTTCCCTTTGTTTTGTCGCTACGATTTATTTCCGGTTCCGCTCGAGAGTTACAATTTTTTTTATCTCCCTTTGTAATTCATGAAATTCTTTTTCTTATCAAAGGCAGGTCTATTATTTAGTGTAGGCACTATTTCTTTTCTCTCAGCGGTTCAGTGCAATGAAACTTAATCCTTTACTTTTGATGTAATGCAATAGAATAGTTACAGCAAAAGTAAAGGATTACATTTCATTGCACTGTGACTTTGACACAAAAGAAATAGTGCCTATATTAAATAATAGACCTTACAAATTCCATTTTTACTTCTGGTGAGTGATTAGTAATTCGTGGTATGGCTGTGCATTGTGGTGCAGTGAATATCAGCTTGGAAAGAGAAACTGGTGAGCCAAGTTCAAATTCCAGTTGAGTACCCTGCATTCACTTCAGCACTAGTACCCTTGGGAAAGGTATTAATCCATCACTTCCCTCCATTATGGGTTAAATAACAAAATGGGGCCTGGATGCAACCCATCTAGTGTTGGTGTCACAATAAAAACATCCTTGGTAGCCCTGGCGAAGCATCAAGTATTCAGCTATTTGACAAGATCCTGAATTTTGCTGAAAAACTGCACCAGGGTTCCAAATGCACAGGGAATACTGGAGGGGGTCTAGTGAGTTCTATATTTCTGCTCTCAAAGTCTTTGAATGATAGATTGTGAAAACTTTACCCCTGCACTGTGGAAGTTGTTAGTGATATCACTAACTGTTGTTATGAAGTCTTTCCTTACAATTTTTACAATGTTTCTGTCAGCAACTGCTGTTGTTTTCCTTGACCGATCTGTTCTATGTCTGTTGCTAAGTACACTAGTGTGTCTTTTTCTTTTTCAGAACATTCCAAATTAATGTGATGGCTATGTCTAATATTTATCTAATAGCTCTGATGCATTTTCCTTCTTTTTTTAGGTTCAAAAGACAGTTCTTTTTTTTCTTCCTGTTGGCTTATTCTTTTTTTTTTTTAACAAAATGTAGTCTTTGTTGGTGAAACCCAAGATTAAAACCAAGAGTAGTCATTCAGAACTATCTAATGTTTAAACAATTAAGCAACAAGAAACATGTGTCAAACATGTGTCCCAATAGTTTTGCTTACTTAAAAAATAGGTAGGTTCAAACAAAAGGTGGTACGTACTAAGTTGTTTAATACATCTAAATGTAAATACCAGGAAATAAAATCTGATGTTCTGAACTCTTGCCTCATATTCATCTTTTGATCATAACCCAAAATATCTTCAGTGAACAACAAAAACAAAAGAATTGGACTTGTCATTTCAATACTTCTTTTTTTGGTGGGGGTGGGGGTGATGTATATGGAAGGGGATTGGGCTGATAACTTTTCAGCACACTAACAGTGAAAGAAAATTAAGCTTTTTTTTAATCATTTCACCCCAAGCAAGGCATTCCACTGCCACTATTGCGCAGGGGGTTACATTGGGGAAGGTGTTGAGAAAGAGTGGTTAGATATAGGAAATGGCAGAAGGAGGGTGATCGACGGGTAAGGATGTAGATGGGAAAAGTGTTTGAGAGAATGGGTGCGTGTTAGTGTGTTAGGAGGTGTCTATTGACCTTTCATTTAAACTCCTGGAGATTGTAGCTGTCGGGGAAGCAAGTATGTGGAAGGGAGTTCCACAGGCAGGAAGTGCAAGAAAAGAAGCTGTTGGAGTAGAAATTGCAGTTACATTTTATTGGTTTCACTGTAAAAGGGTGGGACCTAGTTGCTAATCTAGTATCTCGTGCAAATTCATACCTAGGGGGCACCAGTGATCTAAGTTCATCGAAGCAGAAGCCATGAAAGTATTTATAGAAGAGGCACAGGGAAGCCACATCACACTGGTGAAAGAGTGACTGCAGGCAGTCAGCCAAGTCAGTATCGATCACATTACAGGTTCTCCATTGTATTTTGTCAAGAATCCAGAGGAGAATAGCAGGGGTACCTGACCAGATGTGGCAGCAGTATTCAATACACGAGCGGATGGTAGATTTATATATGTGCAGGATAGATTCAGACGGGAAAAACTTCCAGGCCCTGGACAGAGAACCGACTTTCATAGCAGCGGATTTAACAATGGATTCGATATAGTCTTTGCACTTGAGGTCCACTGAGAGTATGAGGCCAAAGAGGCGTAGTGTTTACTCTCTGGGAGGCAAGTCTGTTTCATGCTAATGGGAGGTAGGTGTGATTGTCTATGATGGTTAATTGATAGCAGCTTCGTTTCGGAAGCATTAAAATTTATGAGCCATTTCTTACCCCAGTGTTTCAACTTACTTAAGATTCATAGTAATGGTGAGATTATCCGTTTCTATACAGGAAACGTCTGACATTCATTCATCAAACAGTTAGCTTTACTGTCAGTTGGAATATATAAAAATCGGTTTCTTAGAACAGTTTTTCAGGAAAGTAGCATTGTCAGGTCCATTAACTGTTATCACTCTTTCTAATATTAATTCTTATTGTAAAATCATTTACAATTCATTAAAATAATAGTCAGTTACAATGCACTAAAGGAACAATGAATTACTCTATTACAATTACTTGACATACATTTCAGCAGTAAAATCATTTAACATACATTCCAATAGTAAAAACATTTCCAATGCATTCCTATAGTAAGGTTAACTGTTTCCCTACAGGAAATATTCAACATTCTTTGACCAAACATTTTACATTACTGTTGGCTGAAATTTATAAAATCTTTTTCATAAAAGGGTTTTTCAGGAAATGAAACTTCTCAGGTCCAGTAACTTTTATAGTTCCTTCCAATAATGATGGGAGTTTACTTACAAAAGTTAGTATCTTTATAATTATTTTCCCTTCTACCTTGTTGAGCAATCCTTTTTTGTTGTTGCTGTTGGAGGTAAGCAAAGTTTTTTTTTTGTTGTTATTTTAGTAAAGCTTTTTGATTATGATTCTTTTTGATTATGATTCTTTTTGATGAGGAATGATTTTCTTTTGTATGACTTAAAAGGTTCATTTATTTTTTAATCACTGATATGATATACCTGTTGTCTGTGGTTTATGATTTAGATATTTCTGAACAAGTTGAATGCTATGCATAACATCTGTATCAGAATTTAGATCTGAAGAGGTTATTTAAGAATAGGAACCAGTTTATTAGGTTAATATTTTAGTTTTGTAACATCAAAGAGCGTTAGATAAAGAAACCCTAGCAAAAACTCTCCTGTATTCAATTTCCTTATCTCCATACATAGGTTTAAAAATAAGGGCTGCATAAATAGAATATGATATAGAAATTTCTCTATATCAGAACAATGTTAAGCAAATAAATGTTAGTAAAAGTGGAAAAAATTCTGTGTAACATACTTTTGATTCTCAAGATGCACTTCACGAGTCTAGAACAATGATTTTGTTGATGGAATTTTATGTGTAGAAAGAGAGGGGAGGTATAAAAATTCAAATGTCAGTTGGAATTTATGCACCAATAGGAAATGCTGAAAACGTTTGAACACAGAAATTTAAAATTTTTAAAATAAATTTTTTTTTTCAGATGTGCCTGGATATATAATCTAGTCAATTTCATTTAGCCTCCTCATGCCCTTGCTTTTTATCCCTATTATAATTAAGTGTCCCACATTGTGATAATAGAAGATCTGCCAAGAAATGTGAAACTTGGAACCACAGTAAATTGCTTTTTATCTTAAAGTATCATTTTTTAAATTGAAATTATGGTCAATCATTTTAGCAATAGTAAATCATATTATAATATTACTTATATCAGTAACTAAGTATATGGTAATACTTGATAAGCTGAATCAGAATAAGCTCCCAACCCCGCATTGACTTAAACATCATATCACCATAAATAAACCGTTTTCACCATTTAATTTTCATTTCAATTCTTCACCCAATGAGAAGCGCATAGCAGCTTCAAAATGCGAAAATTTTTGTGGAGTGATACTATGAATTTATAAACCATTGCAACTACTAGTACAATATATATATATATATATATATATAATTTTTAATGGATATGCATGTTACCCCTATTTTTTTATTTTATTAAACAGTGAAATTAATAACAACCTGCCTAAATTGAGAAGTGATCAGGAATCAAACCTGCATCTTCTTCTTATCACAGAGAAAATGCTTCTTAAAGCCAAAGAGTCCCTTTACCAGTTCAGCCAAAGAGCTTGACCAACAGGACAAATTCAGAATAACCTGTTAAAAAAGAGATGTTTTCCTCATTGAGACTTCTATGAATTTATATATACTAGCTTAAGTTTCATAACTGAAACATAAACAACAGTTATTTTCTTTTTGAAAATATTTTCTTATCTGACACTATTTCTTATTACTATAAATATCATTAGTGGGTACTTATATTTTTACAGTTTGGTCATATCTGTCCTTCATTTTTGCAATTTCCACTATTGTTTTTAAGCTCTTTTTCTTTCATATAAAACTCATGATGCGGAACTCCTACGAGTTTGTTGATCCTTTTTTTGACAATTTGTATACATAACTGGTTTTCACTATACCTGAACCTTAGATCCAGTTGCACAGCTTGCATGCATTCTCATGATTCTGTTGTTTGTCATGCTGTTTTGAATGTTCCATTTGAATTTAAGATTATATTTTACCTCAGCCCCTTACCATCAGCCCCAACAATTAAACTGTAACTCACTGATCCGTGCTACATGTTGTCAGTCTGCTAGAGTAGTGCTACTCAAAGTGTGGTATGCATACAGTCTGCCAGTACACAGAGATTTTCCAGAAAAGAAAGAAATAATAGTAATACTCTATGCCACGAGAGACTGCCAAGATATTTGACTCATTTTCGGTTTGTTCTTTACATTTTCATTTTAGTTTTATATTATTATGGCTACATTGTTCATTTACTCACTCATGTTAAAAGTTATTGCTATCCAACTAACAAATGCGATATAATGAACAGCAAAACAGTGAACTGAATACGCATCAGACTTTGTTCCATTCCATGATATATACATACCATATATTTTAAATATGTCTTAAATTAATTAAAATTAATATTTTGTTTTACTGTTTGTCTATTTTTTAGAAGATTAATGGTGTTTATTAAATTCAAATTGCTTATGAAGTATCAATATTAACTTTAAATATTTTTTCTGGATTTTTAAAAATATATACTCTATATATGGTACCGGTCAATGGCACACTGGAAAGACTCCTTACGTCAATGATGACTGCTCTTAGAATGAACAAGATATCATGTCCTCATGTTTATTACAGATAGTCTTAAAATGTCCCTGAAATAGTACATATCTAAAAAAAAATTCCCGGGTTCACTGTGTTCCCCTGCCCCCTCTTACTCAGCTGGATTGGCTTGTTTGCTTGCCGGTCCCTGACACATTGAAAAAAAAAACTACCAGTGTGCCACATCAGATAGTTTGAGAAGCACTAATTTAGAGTTCAGCTGGTTATATACTGTGTCTGCTGTTGTGGTGTTGACAGGAGCATCTTGGTGGATCTTCTGTTTTTATGTTTTATGGAAGCTACAGAACATTGAAGTGACCTGCTGGATATGTGTCTCCTACTTCTTGCAATGAATATGGATGTGATCTGCGACAGTGTCTTTTGTCTGTTGTTACATAGTTCTATGCAGGCATCTGTGTATATAACCATAAAAGGTCTGTGATGGGCACTTCAGTGTGGTGTAATGGTTAGCAAGCTTGTCTTGCTAGAATCATTACAATTGATTAGTGAGTTTGATCCTCACCGGATGCCCCTTATTTTTGGCCTCCTGTCACATTTAAGCTACGTTTAGAAAATCACCATAAAAGGTCTGGGATTAGTCACTGCACTATTTACAGTGGATATTAATACCATTCACCAGGTTTTTCAGGTTCTCATTTGATATTTTTGATCAATATATGTATGATATCCTCACAATTTCTGAAATGAAATGTTCCATTCACCATACCACATCTGAACTGTGATTATCCCTGCCTTTTTCTATAAATACTTTCACGGCTTCTGCTCTGATGAACTTAGATCACTGGTGCCCCCTAAATACGAATTTGAACGAGATACTAGATTAGCAACTAGATCCCACCCTTTTACAGTGAAACCAATAAAATGCAGCCATAACTTCTACTCCAACAGTTTCTTTCCTCGCACTTCCCGACTGTGGAATTCTCTTCCACATGATTGCTTCCCCGACGGCTACAATCTCCAGGAGTTTAAATGTAAGGTCAATAGACACCTCCTAACACACTAACCTGCTCCCATTCTATCAAACACTCTTCCCATCCGCCCAACCCTCATCCTCGCTATCCTTACTCATCTGTCACCTTCCTCCTGACATTCCCTATGTCTAACCACTCCTTCTCTTTACCTTCCCCTATGTAGCCCCATGCGCAATAGTGGCAGTGGAATGCCTTGCTTGGGGTGAGATGATTAAAAAAAAAAGGAGTAGCCAAACTGATGTTCTCATTGACTTACCAGATGTCAGAGCATAACGAATATAAGTCTGGACATTTCCATGATATCAGAATAGTGGTGCCACCTACCATTACATACTGTTATTCCTTGACTTTTGTCAGATCAGTGTGTATATATGATGTTGGTTAAGTGAATATGAAAAAAATATTGAATGATATGTGTGAAAATGTTTTCAATAAATATCTAAATCTAAATCTATCTATCTATCTAAACTTATTTATAAATGGAACTTCGTCTGTGTGTGTGTGTGTGTGTGTGTGTGTGTGTGTCTGTGTGTGTCCATTACCTATAGACTCCAAAATGACTGAACCAATTTTCTTGAAAATTTATACAGTTGTACTATAAGCATCTGTGAGTGTTCTTAGCTAGGTTTTGTGTTGAGGTAACCCCGATAAATATCGAAAATTGATAATCAAAAAAATCAGGCTATAGAAGGAGTGGTCTGATTTTAATCAAATTTCATACACTCATAGACAAAGACATAAGAAACAATATTCATAAGTTTCGAGGTTGCAATTCTTACAATAGTGCAGAAAATTGATAATATATATATATAAAGAGCAAGATGTTTGTGTGTGTGTTTGTTTATCTGCCTGTATGTCTGTATTTTTTTCAGCCCTTTTATTATAGTTTTTTCTTCGGGTTTGGCTCTAAGTAGGTATAATTGTAGTTCTTAGTCTCAGCCATGATACTATTTACTCAGAGCCTTCAAAATTCAGTTTACGATGAAAAAACTTATTTGATATCGATACCAGGAAATCAAAATTTGATTTACATCCATTCATTTTTCTTTCAGTCTATGTTTTCGCTTTAACTGGAAACAACTATTGCTTTTTAGTCTTTCGTGCCAACGTCCAAAGAGTCTGAGCTCCAGGACCATGGATTAGTTTTAAAACTTTCATTACACCCGAGTAATGCCAGGCTATACTGCTAGTCTATCAATAAATATCTTTCTTTGAAGGTCTGGAAAAAATGTCCTTCTTCACTTTTCTGAATTTCAATCCAATATTTTACTTTGCTTTCATTATATCTGTTTCTTCACATTAAACTCAGTATGTTTATTTTTGTTGCCATTGCCGCATATTCAGTTCAAGCAGCAGCAAATTGGAATCTCATGATGGCAAATGTTTTAATTTCCTCAAAGCTGTTTGTAGTCATTTGTCAGGTCAGCTTACTTCAAAGGGTTTTTGGACAGTGTAGGTGCACCACCTGTTGATTTTCTGTTGCACCTGGGGCCCTTAATGGCAATTATCAATTTTGCCAAGTAGAAAAAAAAGAACAGGTAAGACAAATCATTTCCATATGCTGCAAGTATTTTTCTTTCTAGACAACTGTATTCACATTATTAAATTCTCAAAAATATTGTTTATTTTTGTCAATCATATTGGATTAATTCTTTTGTAAAACATTCTAGTTATCTAAAGCATCAGAAAATCAAGTGATCATTTTATAAAAATAGAGTGTTAGGTAATCTAAAAAAAACAATGTTGTATGAAAATGAAGATTTTCTTTTTTTTTTTTTTTTTTACTAAATATAACTAAAATAAAATATCACCCAATACAAGGCTAGAGAACAACTGAAATGGAGAATCACAGTCAAATAACAAATGAAATGTTTCAATATGAATAAAAGGGAAGGTAATAGAAAGTAAAAAATTATGAGGATAAGGAGAATAGGCAGTATTTGACCCTTGAAGAGGTAAAGATTCTAGTTTACACAGAATCATGTGGGAGTCTGTTCCACAAAGTGGCAGTTCTTGGGAGGAAAAAGAAAAATTAAAAAGCAGTAGAACTTCTTTCTTACATTTGGAACATGGAGAAAATAAGTGGGAGATTTTCCTTTGTGGAAGTAGCATTCTCTTTCTGAGCAGTAAAGGTCTGAACTGGTGAGAAAAAAGAAAAGAGATTATCTGCACATTTGTCATGGAATTATAAATAGCAGAGCAACACACTTGTAATATTGCATCTGTGTGCAAAGAGGTTACAGAATAAAAAATAAGTTATCATTCGTAATATGACATCACCAATTTTCAAACTCTCTCAAGGCTGGAAATTGAGGATTCTGCAGCTCCAGCTCAAATATGGCAGCAGTATTGCATTTTAGTCTGATCTTATTCATTTTGTTCTAATATGGAACTTGTAGAGCTCAAGTGTAACAGAAAGACTATCAAAGCAGAAATTTGAGGATTAAGCAGCTCCAGACCAGATATGGCTGCAATATTCCATTTTGGTCTAATCTGACTGTTGTAAAGCTCAAGCATAACAGAAAGACTATTAAAGCTGAAAGTTGATGATTGTGCAGCTCCAGACCAGATATAGCAGTCATATTCTATTTTGGTCTAATCCAACTAAGATAATAAAACTTTTTTAAATTATTTATGAAAATGTAGTGTAAGGTAATCTAGAAATATTTCTATGTTAGATGGAAATTGAAAAATTGGTATTTGTTAAACAATTTAAGAAATTTCATATTTGTAACTCTTTCATGGTTTGTGTTGTAACTCTTCTCCCCTTTTGTCTTAATCAATTAAAATTGATGATCATTAACATTTTCAAACATACATGGCATTTATCATGGAGAAGAGATTTGGAGTAATGGAAGTGTGGTCCTACAGAAGGATTATGAAGATACTATGAATTAAACACATGGGCAATGTCAAAGTTTTAGAGAAAATGAAAACGAAAGGGAACTTATGTGTAGATTCAGAATGAAACTGTTGAATTTTAGAGTATATAATGAAGAAAGAAGGCTTAAAAAGTTAGACACTGAGAAGACATTTTGAAAGTAATAGGAACAGAGAAAAGCAGCCTACTAGTGAGCTTATGTAAATAGTTTAGCAGAACGAAACAGATAGCAAAACAACAAACTTTACTAAGCGCTACAAAGAATAGAAAATTGTGGAGAGCTATGATCGCCTATGTCCTGAAAGGACAAAGCTAATAGATCAAGAAGATATGAGTAAATATCAGAGTAATATTTGTAGAGAAAAAGTTAGCAATCTAATATTATGTTAATGCGTTTATTGCTCATTAATACTCGAATATTGTGGTCTTGTACCAGGTTTTTGCTAAGTTTAGTAAACACTTCATCAATGTTTAGTCATACAAAATATTGCGAGTATGTTCAATCCTCACCATAAGTTTAGTTCAGCCCATGTGGGGATTGGATGATCCGCCCTTATGTCTTTTTATCTGAAACAATTACGCCTAACAAATATTCACGTTAAATATTATTACTTTTCTAGTAAAGGCAGTGGTTCTATAATCAATTTTACTTAACAAATTAAATGAAGAAATTTGTCATTCCAAGATGTTATTTGCTCTTTTCTGAAATTATTAATCAAACAAATCTAATCTAAACTTATTTATAAATAGAACTTTGTGTGTGTGTGTGTGTCCGTTACCTATAGACTCCGAAACGGCTGAACCGATTTTCTTGAAAATTTACACAGTTGTACTATAAGCATCTGTAAATGTTCTTAGCTAGGTTTTGTGTCGAGGTAACCCCGATAAATATGGAAAATCGATAATAAAAAAAATCGGGTTATAGAAGGAGTGGTCCGATTTTAATCAAATTTCATACACTCATAGACAATGACACAAGAAACGACATTCAGAAGTTTCAAGGTTGCAGTTCTTATAATAGTGCAGAAATCGATAATATACATATATAAAAGGCAAGATGTTTGTGTGCGTGTCTATTTATCTGCCTGTATGTCTGTATTTTTTCAGCCCTTTAATTTTAGTTTTTGCTTCAGGTTTGATGCTAAGTAGGTATAATTGTAGTTCTTAGTCTCAGCCATGATACCATTTACTCAGAGGACTTATTTAGCCTTCAAAATTCAGTTTACGGTGAAAAAAACTTATTTGATATCGATACCAGGAAATCAAAATTTGACTTACATCCATTCATTTTTCTTTCAGTCTACGGTTTT
This sequence comes from Ascarosepion bandense, assembly GCA_037127315.1. NCBI lineage: Eukaryota > Metazoa > Mollusca > Cephalopoda > Sepiida > Sepiidae > Ascarosepion > Ascarosepion bandense. The sequence goes on from JBBBDQ010028785.1 coordinate 791,001, forward strand.
GCTTTAACTGGAAATAACTATTGCTTTTTAGTCTTTCGTGCCAACGTTCAAAGAGTCAGCTCCAGGACCATGGATTAGTTTGAAAGTTTTCATTACACCCGAGCAACGCCGGGCTATGCTACTAGTTGTAAGATAAATTATTTTGCTAAGGTCATTTAGGTTTTAATTATTTATTCATTTATGTGATGTGACCCATCAGGATGTAGATGATGATGGTTCTCAATAACGTCCTCTCCCTTGTAACTCTAAGCAATGTTTGTCTCTTTACCATCCCTTATTTTCTTTGCTTTTAAGTTCTTAAATTATCTCATTAAATTAAGACTTTCAGATAGATGTAAGGCATGGCACCAAACCCAATCAGAAATATCTAATCTATGTATGCAACTGCTTTCTAAGATTAATGGTTAAAAATGACTTTGAGCGAGTGAGTGAAGTCTGTAAGACTTAGTGAATACCGTTTTTCTTTGAACATAGTGACTGGCATTACAGAAACACAAACAAATAACTATACCGAATAATAGAAACATTTCTTCCACACTATTTCAAATAAAAGGGTAGGAAGCAACCCTCCATTGGTACTGGAAAGAGTGATTAACAGCTAGTGAGAAACTTATCACCTATAAATCTTCCTTCTGATTTAATTTCCCTGTATAATTTCCAAAAATTTAAATGTAACGTTAGCCGTCTGTCTTCCTGAAATCTTTTCCTTTATTTTCCTTTCCTCATTTTGCCTCATTAAAGTCTTCTCGTTCTCTTTCACTCTCTGTAACCCCCTGAATCTTAGTGACATTATTGCCTTGCTTAGGGTGAAACGATTAAGAAAGAAAAACTTTCATATGAATGTCATGCATGGCGCAGAACTCATTCAGAAATAGCTAAACTGTCAGCTGTATACAACTGCACTTAAGGATCAATTAAAATTGTCTTTGACCAAACTAAGCTTGTAGGTCTTTGGGAGGACCATCCTTCTACAGAATCACAACTACAAACGACCAAATAACAGAAACTATATCACTTGATGATTTGCAACAACAGCAACCACTAAAATGGATAGCATATGTAACTTGAAGAGAAAATAATCACATAACCAAGATGTTGATGTCCTGATGGTTCTTTTTCAAGATTGTACTCGCAATTACAACATCTACAACATTCTAGCTTCGCTGGATGTTGAAAACCTTTTTACTAATTGTAAAAATTTCCCAATTGAAGAAAAATTGAATATAATTAGTGATTGCGTTTACAACCACCCATCTATCCACACTCCGAAAATCCAACCAGCAATTCTTCAGAAACTACTTACCGCGTACACTACACACACTCCATTTTCGGATCATAATGGTAACATCTATAAAAACTAATGGTGTCACTATGGGAAACCCATTAGGTCCTACTTTCTCGAATTTTTGCAAGTAACATATCGAAAAAAAAGTGTTTAGAACAACCAATAAACCGGAGATTTACACAAGGTACGTCGACGATATTTTTGTTTTAATACAAAAATGGACGAAATTGTAAATCTAAAATTAAATTTTGAAAATAACTCCTCGCTGAAATTTACTTATGAACTCATGGACAATAAAAAATCCCGTTTTTTGACATCAATATAAAAACCAACGAATTTATCACTTATCGGTATAAAAAAATACACTAGTAAGAACTCTTGTCTTCTTAAATTTAATAGCCAATGCCCAGAAAGGTATAAAGTAGCAGTAATAACGAACTTCCTAAATAGAACACATCAAAATTCCTCCTCCCAAAGAATATTTGTGAGTGAATTAAAACCCATAAAACAAATATTATTCAACAATAACTTTCCTAACTACATCATTGATAAACAAATAAAATTATTCTTACAAAAAATACATGACACTAACATTAAAAATAACACACAAGAAAACATCAAGATGTTTTATTGCAACCAAATGCACACTAAACAGCACGAATTTTCTATACGAAAAATTATTAAACACCATATTTCTACTGTAATTCCTCAAAAACATGTAATATTTATAATATATTATGAAAAATAAAAGACAGCAAACCTTGTTGTTTCTAATAATAATAGACATATAAAATCCAAACCAGTGACGAGTAATATAATGTATGAATTTCAATGCCTTGTATAGGATTGTGTTTCTTGTCATAAATCAATTACCTATACTAGCCATACTACCACTTCCCTGAGTAGACACCTTACATGCCACCTATCTAGTAACAATAGTGCAATAAACAAATCATTTATTAACCCATAACATACAAGAAACCATAAGAAAAATTTTGGTTGCATGAAAGAGAGATTGCTGACTAAATAAACAATATCTATCTATCTATCTATCTATCTATCTATCTATCTATCTATCTATCTATCTAGCCACACTGAAGACAGTGATACAACGAAACAGGCCTGTTTCGCTGTATCACTGCTCTTCAGTGTGTATGTAGATAGATAGATAGATAGATAGATAGATAGATAGACAGACAGACAGATAGATAGATAGATAGATAGATAGATAGACAGACTGATAGATAGATAGATAGATAGATAGATAGATAGATAGATAGATAGATATGAACAGACTGATAGATAGATAGATAGATAGATAGATAGATAGATAGATAGACAGATAGATAGATAGATAGATAGATAGATAGATAGATAGATAGAACAGACTGATAGATAGATAGATAGATAGATAGACAGATAGATAGATAGATAGATATGAACAGACTGATAGATAGATAGATAGATAGATATGAACAGACTGATAGATAGATAGATAGATAGATAGATAGATAGATAGATAGATATGAACAGACTGATAGATAGATAGATAGATATGAACAGACTGATAGATAGATAGATAGATAGATAGATAGATAGATAGATACATATGAACAGACTGATAGATAGATAGATAGATAGATAGATAGATAGATAGATAGATAGATATGAACAGACTATATATATATATATATATATATATATATATATATATATATATATATATATATATAACCTCCCTATGAATATATGTCTGGAAACGCTTGGTTTCCGAGTTATAGGCTTTTCAAACATGTGCTAACCAGAATACCTTTATCTTCCACAGGTGGCACCTAATTTGCTAAGCAACAGATCAGACAACCAGTCAGATCGCTTTTTTACCACCAATTGGACAGGACTTTCTCCTTGTTTCTCTCGTGTGATGTGTTGCTGGACGACTGTTAGTGGAGCATGTTGACGTACTCAAATCTGAAGAGGGCAGATATGTACTTCATGTATGGTTTGGTAAGCAGTAACACTATACAAACTCTGTCGTCTCCATCAGGAAAGATTCTCACACCGACAATGTCCCGAGAGGAAAACATTTGTGAATATCTATCACCACCTCTGTGAACATGGGATCTTCGAACCTCGTACTGGTGGAAAAAGACGACCAAGGTCTACGACCCCTGAGAAAGAATAGCAGATACTGTATATTGTACATGATACTCCTGAAATCAGCACATGACAGTTGGCAAGGCAAGTGGCTATTCCCCATTCGAATGTCTGGAGAGTATTGTGAGAACAAGTTATACGCATATAATCTACAACGTGTACAGACATCGTCACCAGGAGATTAACCTGCACGAGTTGTGTTCTGTCAATGGTTCTTACAGCCATGCAACCAGCAATCAACCAGAACAAGAAAATAAAATTATCTATTACAAAAAATTAAAACAGCTAACACACCCGCAAAATCAAAACTAAAAAGAACCAACATTATTTACGAGTTCAGATGCCCACAAATGGAAGTGTGTTTCTGATCAAACCAAACTTAAAAATAATTACATTAGTCATACTACTACATGCCTATCTAGACGATTTACATTACACCTACCCGAACATAACCCAATTAGGACTCATTTAAACACACACGAAAACCTACCAAACTCTACCCGAAACATACTAGTAGAAAATACAAGTATAATAGCCTCATCCGCATGTACAAAAAATTAAAAATAATTGCAGCTCTAATAATAAAAAAAGAATAGTTTGTTGTAGTTGCTGTCATGTATTCAGGGTAGTTGTTATGTTGTCGAGTACTGCTTATACAGACAATTTCTTGTTCATATACCTCTGGGTTGCCACTTATGACGTTAGCTTGATGCTGGACACAGCGGACCATCTCTTTCTTTACACTCTATGAGTGGTGGGAGTTGAGGTACTTGTGAACGTTGGCTTGCGGTATACGGATGACTTGAACCCATGTTCTGTTCGAGATATTAGTACATCCACGAATACTAGTCCGTTGTTCTTTTTTTTTTCTCCATTGTGAACTGTATCGATGATCTTATTGAATTCACCTGGTCCAGTAGCTGGATTTTTCCTGGTGTGGTCAGAATATGAAAGTGTCATCTATGTATTTCAGCCATAGAGTTGACTCCATTGATGTGAATACTAACGCCCCCACCCCGACTCTGGGATGAGATTGAAATAGTGGAGATCATCAGTGGAAAATGCGAAAACTTAAGGAATAGTGCATATGCTAGGCCACATGGATCTTCTAAGCCGGCTAACCATAGAAATGAATACAATATGATCAACAGTAATATAGAGTGCTAGAGAAAAACAATGATAACAACAAAATTGTAATATAAGGTCTGGTAAAAAATGATTACTGAGACATTAGGTTTATAAGTTCCAAAAATTCATACACCGACGTCCTTAAGGACAAATGACTCAATGGATACAAGCATTGGGTGCATCCAGTGACTTGACCCAAAGAGTTGTGAGTTTAATACTTGACTCCCAAAACCTTAGTCGAGTGAAAGGGAAGTAATTGATATTGAGATTTCTGGAAGAGGCAGGCCTGGTGGAACTAGAACAGTCTAACCTAGTGAAAATAAAGGGTTCAGTTCGAAATTCGAGTCATCTAAAGAAGGCCGGAGTGTATATAAACCTTGTGAATATAGTAACAAATATGAGGACAATAGTTCAAACAATGTCAGTCAGTCAGTTAAGTGCCATACGCGAAACACGCTTGGGCGATCATGTCTCGAAAGAGACATGACTGACTGGGCAGAAGATTATCCCGCAGTAGGTTGCCATTGCTTTCTGCGGTAGACTGGTTGCCGACCAAGGCTATAGAACCCAATCTGTCCTATTATTTAATCCATAACTGGAAGGAAGAGACGGATTAATACCTTTCCCAAGGGTATTTGCGCGCAAGTGAATGCAATGAATTCAATTGGAATTTGAACTCGGCTCCCCGATTTCTCGTTCCGAGCCGATATCCACTGCACCACAACGCACATAGTGTAAATAATTACAATACCTCATCTCCGACAAATAGACAAATAAAAAAAAATTATGAGACATAAGTGAAGGGAATTAGAATTAAAAACTTTTTTTTTCTGTAAAATTTAATGAAAATATGAATTCACTTGTACCAGCAAAGAATCACAGGAATGTTTAAGTATTTTTTTGCAATTGTATAAATTCTATTTGCTGCAGGAGAATGCTAGGATTTTTACACGTAAAGTTATTTCGATTGTTGAATGCAAAACCAAATTATTCAAAAATAAAAATAGAAAGAAAAAGAAGCAAGTATGAAACAATCGAAAGAAAAAGCAATTTATTAGCGACGTTTATTTCATTGTGTTATCATAGCATGAAGAAGTATATTCACTTATTGATGTATTGATCAATGTCATTCTTACTTCTGAGAATGAAAATATTACATTACTATGAAGGAGAGATAAACTTTAAAGACTGATTTATAATAAAAGAATCAATTCTCTATTTTGCTTCTTTTCATTATACACGCATTAATTACATTTCCACTGCGTCTCCCACGTCCCTTATTTTGTTCATGGAGTCATTAATTACCCAATTATCGTACCTCTCTTGTCATATCTTTTGTTCATATATTAATTTAACATTTATTGTGTCCCCGGTGTCCCTTCTTTTGTTCATGCAGTCGTTAGTTAAGATTTTCTTCGTGTATCCCAGGTCATTTATTTCTTTTCATGCTGTCAATAATTACACATTCAACTTGTGTTCTTTCTTTCATGCAATGATTAATTACAGATTCACCATAGCAACCATGTCCTTCCTTTTGTTCATGTAGTGATTAATTCTACATTCATCGTGTCTTCCGTGTCCCTTATTTTGTTCGTGTAGTCGTTAATGACACTTTCATCATGTGTCCAGTGTTCATTCTGTTGATTATGCAGTCATTGATGACAATTTGATCGTATCTCTCGGGCCCCAACTTTTGTTCATGTAGTCATTAATTACGCATTCATCTTGTCTCCCGTGTCCCTTATTTTGTTCATGTAGTCGTTAATGACACTTTCATCATGTGTCCAGTGTTCATTCTGTTGATTATGCAGTCATTGATGACAATTTGATCGTATCTCTCGGGCCCCAACTTTTGTTCATGTAGTCATTAATTACGCATTCATCTTGTCTCCCGTGTCCCTTATTTTGTTCATGTAGTCGTTAATGACACTTTCATCATGTGTCCAGTGTTCATTCTGTTGATTATGCAGTCATTGATGACAATTTGATCGTATCTCTCGGGCCCCAACTTTTGTTCATGTAGTCATTAATTACGCATTCATCTTGTCTCCCGTGTCCCTTATTTTGTTCATGTAGTCGTTAATGACACTTTCATCATGTATCCAGTGTTCATTCTGTTGATTATGCAGTCATTGATGACAATTTGATCGTATCTCTCGGGCCCCAACTTTTGTTCATGTAGTGATTAATTCCACATTCATCGTGTCTCCCGTGTCACTTATTTTGTTCATGTAGTCGTTAATTCCACATTCATCGTGTCTCCCGTGTCCCTTATTTTGTTCATGTAGTCGTTAATGACACTTTCATCATGTGTCCAGTGTTCATTCTGTTGATTATGCAGTCATTGATGACAATTTGATCGTATCTCTCGGGCCCCAACTTTTGTTCATGTAGTCATTAATTACGCATTCATCTTGTCTCCCGTGCCCCTTATTTTGTTCATGTAGTCGTTAATGACACTTTCATCATGTGTGCAGTGTTCATTCTGTTGATTATGCAGTCATTGATGACAATTTGATCGTATCTCTCGGGCCCCAACTTTTGTTCATGTAGTCATTAATTACGCATTCATCTTGTCTCCCGTGTCCCTTATTTTGTTCATGTACTCGTTAATGACACTTTCATCATGTGTCCAGTGTTCATTCTGTTGATTATGCAGTCATTGATGACAATTTGATCGTATCTCTCGGGCCCCAACTTTTGTTCATGTAGTCATTAATTACGCATTCATCTTGTCTCCCGTGTCCCTTATTTTGTTCATGTACTCGTTAATGACACTTTCATCATGTGTCCAGTGTTCATTCTGTTGATTATGCAGTCATTGATGACAATTTGATCGTATCTCTCGGGCCCCAACTTTTGTTCATATAGTCATTAATTACGCATTCATCTTGTCTCCCGTGTCCCTTATTTTGTTCATGTACTCGTTAATGACACTTTCATCATGTGTGCAGTGTTCATTCTGTTGATTATGCAGTCATTGATGACGATTTGATCGTATCTCTCGGGCCCCAACTTTTGTTCATGTAGTCATTAATTACGCATTCATCTTGTCTCCCGTGTCCCTTATTTTGTTCATGTACTCGTTAATGACACTTTCATCATGTGTGCAGTGTTCATTCTGTTGATTATGCAGTCATTGATGACAATTTGATCGTATCTCTCGGGCCCCAACTTTTGTTCATGTAGTCATTAATTACGCATTCATCTTGTCTCCCGTGTCCCTTATTTTGTTCATGTACTCGTTAATGACACGTTCATCATGTGTGCAGTGTTCATTCTGTTGATTATGCAGTCATTGATGACAATTTGATCGTATCTCTCGGGCCCCAACTTTTGTTCATGTAGTCATTAATTCCACATTCATCGTGTCTCCCATGTCCCTTATTTTGTTCATGTAGTCGTTAATGACACTTTCATCAATGTGTGCAGTGTTCATTCTGTTGATTATGCAGTCATTGATGACAATTTGATCGTATCTCTCGGGCCCCAACTTTTGTTCATGTAGTCATTAATTACGCATTCATCTTGTCTCCCGTGTCCCTTATTTTGTTCATGTACTCGTTAATGACACTTTCATCATGTGTGCAGTGTTCATTCTGTTGATTATGCAGTCATTGATGACAATTTGATCGTATCTCTCGGGCCCCAACTTTTGTTCATGTAGTCATTAATTCCACATTCATCGTGTCTCCCATGTCCCTTATTTTGTTCATGTAGTCGTTAATGACACTTTCATCAATGTGTGCAGTGTTCATTCTGTTGATTATGCAGTCATTGATGACAATTTGATCGTATCTCTCGGGCCCCAACTTTTGTTCATGTAGTCATTAATTACGCATTCATCTTGTCTCCCGTGCCCCTTATTTTGTTCATGTAGTCGTTAATGACACTTTCATCATGTGTGCAGTGTTCATTCTGTTGATTATGCAGTCATTGATGACAATTTGATCGTATCTCTCGGGCCCCAACTTTTGTTCATGTAGTCATTAATTACGCATTCATCTTGTCTCCCGTGGCCCTTATTTTGTTCATGTAGTCGTTAATGACACTTTCATCAATGTGTCCAGTGTTCATTCTGTTGATTATGCAGTCATTGATGACAATTTGATCGTATCTCTCGGGCCCCAACTTTTGTTCATGTAGTCATTAATTACGCATTCATCTTGTCTCCCGTGCCCCTTATTTTGTTCATGTACTCGTTAATGACACTTTCATCATGTGTGCAGTGTTCATTCTGTTGATTATGCAGTCATTGATGACAATTTGATCGTATCTCTCGGGCCCCAACTTTTGTTCATGTAGTCATTAATTCCACATTCATCGTGTCTCCCATGTCCCTTATTTTGTTCATGTAGTCATTAATTCCACATTCATCGTGTCTCCCATGTCCCTTATTTTGTTCATGTAGTCGTTAATGACACTTTCATCATGTGTGCAGTGTTCATTCTGTTGATTATGCAGTCATTGATGACAATTTGATCGTATCTCTCGGGCCCCAACTTTTGTTCATGTAGTCATTAATTACGCATTCATCTTGTCTCCCGTGTCCTTATTTTGTTCATGTAGTCGTTAATGACACTTTCATCATGTGTCCAGTGTTCATTCTGTTGATTATGCAGTCATTGATGACAATTTGATCGTATCTCTCGGGCCCCAACTTTTGTTCATGTAGTCATTAATTCCACATTCATCGTGTCTCCCGTGTCCCTTATTTTGTTCATGTACTCGTTAATGACACTTTCATCATGTGTGCAGTGTTCATTCTGTTGATTATGCAGTCATTGATGACAATTTGATCGTATCTCTCGGGCCCCAACTTTTGTTCATGTAGTCATTAATTCCACATTCATCGTGTCTCCCATGTCCCTTATTTTGTTCATGTAGTCGTTAATGACACTTTCATCGTGTCTCCCGTGTCCCTTATTTTGTTCATGTACTCGTTAATGACACTTTCATCATGTGTCCAGTGTTCATTCTGTTGATTATGCAGTCATTGATGACAATTTGATCGTATCTCTCGGGCCCCAACTTTTGTTCATGTAGTCATTAATTACGCATTCATCTTGTCTCCCGTGTCCCTTATTTTGTTCATGTAGTCGTTAATGACACTTTCATCAATGTGTGCAGTGTTCATTCTGTTGATTATGCAGTCATTGATGACAATTTGATCGTATCTCTCGGGCCCCAACTTTTGTTCATGTAGTCATTAATTACGCATTCATCTTGTCTCCCGTGCCCCTTATTTTGTTCATGTAGTCGTTAATGACACTTTCATCATGTGTGCAGTGTTCATTCTGTTGATTATGCAGTCATTGATGACAATTTGATCGTATCTCTCGGGCCCCAACCTTTGTTCATGTAGTCATTAATTACGCATTCATCTTGTCTCCCGTGCCCCTTATTTTGTTCATGTACTCGTTAATGACACTTTCATCATGTGTGCAGTGTTCATTCTGTTGATTATGCAGTCATTGATGACAATTTGATCGTATCTCTCGGGCCCCAACTTTTGTTCATGTAGTCATTAATTCCACATTCATCGTGTCTCCCATGTCCCTTATTTTGTTCATGTAGTCGTTAATGACACTTTCATCGTGTCTCCCGTGTCCCTTATTTTGTTCATGTACTCGTTAATGACACTTTCATCATGTGTCCAGTGTTCATTCTGTTGATTATGCAGTCATTGATGACAATTTGATCGTATCTCTCGGGCCCCAACTTTTGTTCATGTAGTCATTAATTACGCATTCATCTTGTCTCCCGTGCCCCTTATTTTGTTCATGTAGTCGTTAATGACACTTTCATCAATGTGTCCAGTGTTCATTCTGTTGATTATGCAGTCATTGATGACAATTTGATCGTATCTCTCGGGCCCCAACTTTTGTTCATGTAGTCATTAATTCCACATTCATCGTGTCTCCCATGTCCCTTATTTTGTTCATGTAGTCGTTAATGACACTTTCATCGTGTCTCCCGTGTCCCTTATTTTGTTCATGTACTCGTTAATGACACTTTCATCATGTGTGCAGTGTTCATTCTGTTGATTATGCAGTCATTGATGACAATTTGATCGTATCTCTCGGGCCCCAACTTTTGTTCATGTAGTCATTAATTCCACATTCATCGTGTCTCCCATGTCCCTTATTTTGTTCATGTAGTCGTTAATGACACTTTCATCATGTGTGCAGTGTTCATTCTGTTGATTATGCAGTCATTGATGACAATTTGATCGTATCTCTCGGGCCCCAACTTTTGTTCATGTAGTCATTAATTACGCATTCATCTTGTCTCCCGTGGCCCTTATTTTGTTCATGTAGTCGTTAATGACACTTTCATCAATGTGTCCAGTGTTCATTCTGTTGATTATGCAGTCATTGATGACAATTTGATCGTATCTCTCGGGCCCCAACTTTTGTTCATGTAGTCATTAATTCCACATTCATCGTGTCTCCCGTGTCCCTTATTTTGTTCATGTAGTCGTTAATGACACTTTCATCGTGTCTCCCGTGTCCCTTATTTTGTTCATGTACTCGTTAATGACACTTTCATCAATGTGTGCAGTGTTCATTCTGTTGATTATGCAGTCATTGATGACAATTTGATCGTATCTCTCGGGCCCCAACTTTTGTTCATGTAGTCATTAATTCCACATTCATCGTGTCTCCCATGTCCCTTATTTTGTTCATGTAGTCGTTAATGACACTTTCATCGTGTCTCCCGTGTCCCTTATTTTGTTCATGTACTCGTTAATGACACTTTCATCAATGTGTGCAGTGTTCATTCTGTTGATTATGCAGTCATTGATGACAATTTGATCGTATCTCTCGGGCCCCAACTTTTGTTCATGTAGTCATTAATTCCACATTCATCGTGTCTCCCATGTCCCTTATTTTGTTCATGTAGTCGTTAATGACACTTTCATCAATGTGTCCAGTGTTCATTCTGTTGATTATGCAGTCATTGATGACAATTTGATCGTATCTCTCGGGCCCCAACTTTTGTTCATGTAGTCATTAATTACGCATTCATCTTGTCTCCCGTGTCCCTTATTTTGTTCATGTAGTCGTTAATGACACTTTCATCAATGTGTCCAGTGTTCATTCTGTTGATTATGCAGTCATTGATGACAATTTGATCGTATCTCTCGGGCCCCAACTTTTGTTCATGTAGTCATTAATTCCACATTCATCGTGTCTCCCGTGTCCCTTATTTTGTTCATGTAGTCGTTAATGACACTTTCATCGTGTCTCCCGTGTCCCTTATTTTGTTCATGTACTCGTTAATGACACTTTCATCAATGTGTGCAGTGTTCATTCTGTTGATTATGCAGTCATTGATGACAATTTGATCGTATCTCTCGGGCCCCAACTTTTGTTCATGTAGTCATTAATTCCACATTCATCGTGTCTCCCGTGTCCCTTATTTTGTTCATGTAGTCGTTAATTCCACATTCATCGTGTCTCCCGTGTCCCTTATTTTGTTCATGTAGTCGTTAATGACATTTTCATCAATGTGTGCAGTGTTCATTCTGTTGATTATGCAGTCATTGATGACAATTTGATCGTATCTCTCGGGCCCCAACTTTTGTTCATGTAGTGATTAATTCCACATTCATCGTGTCTCCCGTGTCCCTTATTTTGTTCATGTAGTCGTTAATGACACTTTCATCATGTGTCCAGTGTTCATTCTGTTGATTATGCAGTCATTGATGACAATTTGATCGTATCTCTCGGGCCCCAACTTTTGTTCATGTAGTCATTAATTCCACATTCATCGTGTCTCCCGTGTCCCTTATTTTGTTCATGTACTCGTTAATGACACTTTCATCATGTGTCCAGTGTTCATTCTGTTGATTATGCAGTCATTGATGACAATTTGATCGTATCTCTCGGGCCCCAACTTTTGTTCATGTAGTCATTAATTCCACATTCATCGTGTCTCCCGTGTCCCTTATTTTGTTCATGTACTCGTTAATGACACTTTCATCATGTGTGCAGTGTTCATTCTGTTGATTATGCAGTCATTGATGACAATTTGATCGTATCTCTCGGGCCCCAACTTTTGTTCATGTAGTCATTAATTCCACATTCATCGTGTCTCCCATGTCCCTTATTTTGTTCATGTAGTCGTTAATGACACTTTCATCATGTGTGCAGTGTTCATTCTGTTGATTATGCAGTCATTGATGACAATTTGATCGTATCTCTCGGGCCCCAACTTTTGTTCATGTAGTCATTAATTACGCATTCATCTTGTCTCCCGTGCCCCTTATTTTGTTCATGTAGTCGTTAATGACACTTTCATCAATGTGTGCAGTGTTCATTCTGTTGATTATGCAGTCATTGATGACAATTTGATCGTATCTCTCGGGCCCCAACTTTTGTTCATGTAGTCATTAATTCCACATTCATCGTGTCTCCCGTGTCCCTTATTTTGTTCATGTAGTCGTTAATGACACTTTCATCGTGTCTCCCGTGTCCCTTATTTTGTTCATGTAGTCGTTAATGACACTTTCATCAATGTGTGCAGTGTTCATTCTGTTGATTATGCAGTCATTGATGACAATTTGATCGTATCTCCCGGGCCCCAACTTTTGTTCATGTAGTCATTAATTCCACATTCATCGTGTCTCCCGTGTCCCTTATTTTGTTCATGTACTCGTTAATGACACTTTCATCATGTGTCCAGTGTTCATTCTGTTGATTATGCAGTCATTGATGACAATTTGATCGTATCTCTCGGGCCCCAACTTTTGTTCATGTAGTCATTAATTCCACATTCATCGTGTCTCCCATGTCCCTTATTTTGTTCATGTAGTCGTTAATGACACTTTCATCATGTGTGCAGTATTCATTCTGTTGATTATGCAGTAATTGATGACAATTTGATCGTATCTCTCGGGCCCCAACTTTTGTTCATGTAGTCATTAATTACGCATTCATCTTGTCTCCCGTGTCCCTTATTTTGTTCATGTAGTCGTTAATGACACTTTCATCAATGTGTGCAGTGTTCATTCTGTTGATTATGCAGTCATTGATGACAATTTGATCGTATCTCTCGGGCCCCAACTTTTGTTCATGTAGTCATTAATTCCACATTCATCGTGTCTCCCGTGTCCCTTATTTTGTTCATGTAGTCGTTAATGACACTTTCATCAATGTGTGCAGTGTTCATTCTGTTGATTATGCAGTCATTGCTGACAATTTGATCGTATCTCTCGGGCCCCAACTTTTGTTCATGTATTCATTAATTCCACATTCATCGTGTCTCCCGTGTCCCTTATTTTGTTCATGTACTCGTTAATGACACTTTCATCATGTGTCCAGTGTTCATTCTGTTGATTATGCAGTCATTGATGACAATTTGATCGTATCTCTCGGGCCCCAACTTTTGTTCATGTAGTCATTAATTACGCATTCATCTTGTCTCCCGTGTCCCCTCTTTTATATTTGCTGTCATTAATTACATATTCATCGTTTGGGTTCAATCTTGAATATGAAACTAAACAGATATTTTGATTTTAAGTAACTTATGATTAAAAATATCCTAGATATCTGGATAAATTATTTTATTGTTTTACATGTTAATATAAATTTCTTGACAACCTTCACCAGTCTTTCAACCATTGATTTTACTGTCTTTTCTAATTTCGATCTTAGCATTATTGCTATAGTTTTTTTTATTGCTTCCTAGGGATGTTCTTTGATTAAATATTGTTTTCCATTTGCATTTACAATTCTTTTATGCTAGTTTTGTTTTGGGTTAATTTCTGAAGATGCAGGCTATTATTTTATTATTCTGGTATCTTTAAAACCTTTGTTGAAAGGCGGGAATTTCGTAGAATTGAAGAAGCAGTCAATCATGATATAGACTTTAGCTGAAATTTTGATTTTTACCTGTGCTCTTTAAAAAATGTATTGTCCAAGAACTTGCAATAATTCTCTGCATTTATCTTGAGAACATTATCAAATTTATATTATCAAATTTATCAAATTGAGAACATTATCAAATTTATAATTCTAATGCCATCCATTCTAAAGATTCTCTTCTTGAACACTTAGATCATTTGCTGTCATTTTATCAGTGACCAAGACTAACAGAAGCCTTTAGTGTGAGAATCTAAACTTATTTATAAATGGAACTTTGTCTCTGTGTGTGTGTGTGTGTGTGTCCGTTACCTATAGACTCCGAAACGGCTGAACCGATTTTCTTGAAAATTTACACAGTTGTACTATAAGCGTCTGAGAGGGTTCTTAGCTTGGTTTTGTGTCGAGATTCTTCCAGTAAATATCGAAAATCGATAATCTAAAAAATCAGGTTATAGAAGGAGTGGTCCGATTTTAATCAAATTTGATACACTCATAGACAAATACATAAGAAACGATATTCAGAAGTTTCAAGGTTGCAGTTCTTACAATAGTGAATATTTGATATCGATAGCAGGAAATCAAAATTTGACTTACATCCATTCATTTTTCTTTCGGTCTACGGTTTCGCTTTAATTGGAAACAACTATTGCTTTTTAGTCTTTCGTGCCAAAGTCCAAAGAGTCTGAGCTCCAGGACCATGGATTAGTTTTAAAACTTTCATTACACCCAAGTAACGCCGGGCTATACTGCTAGTACAAATTATTATTGTTTTCTTCTTCTGCATTTTTTTTTTGTTTTCAACTGGAAATCTTGGATTGACCATAAACAGCACTTTTCTCAGAACATTAACAGAATCAAGCAATGCAAATATAGATTTTTACATTCGGTGGTATAGACCCCCAACGCCCCAATGATAACTGGGGGACAATAGTGGCCCGAACGCCCCACATTCTGGTAACCTCATTCCTGAGGTGAGTGTAATTTCTAAGCTTTTCAATTTCTTTGACATTGATATTATAGCCACTAGGAACAGACATGATGAAGATGCATTTTCTTGTTTCATTTTTAATGGCAGTGTTTGGTGGCATCACGGAATGATGAAATCTCATAAGATTTTGACTTGGTCACTTTTGATCACCTTTTCTGGTTTTTGGCGGTACCATTTCTGTTTGAATTCAAGTTTCTACTTTCTATTTATCCATCGAAGTAGATGGGGTACCACTTTATCATGGCTGTGTTTATATTCCATAAGAAATAATAATGTGGGTGATCTTTTCCACCACACAGTCTGCATTTGTCTGACTCCACTTGTTGCTAGATATTCTTCCAGACAGCTTTAGTATTTGATCTTGTATGGCTACCTGTAGATTTTCAGTCTTGTGTTTCATTTACCTGTCATCACTGTTTATCAGGTACCAGTTTAGTGACCTACATTCACTCTTTAAAACTAATAAGTCCTCTCTTTCTTTTTTTTTTTTTGTGGAGTGAATAATCTTATCATATTTAACTCTTGGTGCAGGGCACCATTCTCAAAAAACAGTGTTCAGGTCTTACTGTTCATAGTTTGTAACTCCACTGTGGTATATTCAGCCATTTCTCTGCTATATATAATATGGAGTGCTAGAGAAAAACAATGATAACAACAAAATTGTAATATGAGCTCTGGTAAAAAAAATGATTACTGAGACATTAGGTTTGTAAGTTCCAAAAATTCATACACCGACGTCCTTAAGGACAAATGACTCAATGGATACAAGCATTGGGGGCATCCAGTGACTTGACCCAAAGAGTTGTGAGTTTAATACTTGGCCCCCTCCAAAAACATAAGAGTGAAAAGATTAGAAAAGAGAAAGCTGGAAACCACATCCTAAACAGGGAACAAGGGATGAGCCTCTTCACCTGTTCAATAGACGTGGGTGGAGTGTAAAAATTATGTTGTACTTCATTTGCTTAACAATATCTGACACTCCTCAAAACAAGTTAGCGATTTTAAAAAGATATTATAACTTGAAAGTTACATGATGCATTGCTCACATAAATATAAATATATCCAGAAAATTTTGCTAATATCAGTTGATTAATACCAATTTTATTGTGAAAACATTGATTTGAATGAAAAAATCCTGAGTTATTGCAGTGTTTTCCATTTCTAAGTTCATTGCTGCTATCAAAGTTTTATTGGAATTGGTGTGAATAATTTCAAACTGCCTAAGGGAGAGATATTTTCAATGAATGTTATGAAGTGTCTGATTAGCATGAAATATGAGAGTGAAAAATATAAAATAATGTGTAGTGTGGGTAGTAGAGATAAGGGTGTCAATAGTGAGTTCTGTCATTGGTCATTTGCTAAAATGGATTGGTCTCATTAATTATTCAACCAAGCTCTTAGTGTGCAAATGAAAGATGGTAATGTGAATCAAAAGATTCCTGTTCACTTTGAAAGGTGACCCAATCTGATTGAATTTTCTCCACAGATTTAATTAGGTCAGCAGCAGAAATTCTTAAAAAAATAACAACACAGCCAAAAATCAAATAAAACAGAAGAGTCAAACAACAATAGGATTACCAATTACGAGCAATGCAGAGTAAAGTGTAGGATGACATTGCCTGGGATTAAGTCACGCAAATTGCCAATACAGTTCGGTACAGCTGCTCCCAAGTGGCAAAAGCAGGTTGAATTGCAAAAAGTCTCAGGTTGAGTGCTACAAAAATGTACAAAGGACAAAAAATAATTTAATTAGTGCACTAAAGGGAATTAAAATTTGCCTAATTATTGAGTGATTTTTTAAAGAAAAAAACCCCCCAAAACTTTCATTTGTGGAATGAAAGAGAAGGTTGTTGCCCAAAAATCTGCTGCAAGGTTCTTTAATTTATTGGGAGTGTAATTTATAATCAAATCCCACAAAATTAAATTTGCTAATGTCTCACTGGTTTGTTGTGGTTGCTAATAAACTGAGAAGCAAATTTTGCGGTCTTTTTGTTAATTCTTGTGGTTCTGTGTGAAAGCAAGAAGAAAGTATTATGAGTGTAAAAATTTAAATGTCAATTTAATCTTCAAAACTTTAAGTGCAATGTCAATCACTATCTACTCTCTTCCTGATTACTCTTCTATTATTCTTTCTTCTTACTAGCAGTATATCCCAGCATTGCTCAGGTGTAATGAAAGCTTTTAAACTAATCCATGGTCCTGGAGCTCAGACTCTTTGGACGTTGGCACAAAAGACTAAAAAGCAATAGTTGTTTCCAGTTAAAGCAAAACCGTAGACTGAAAGAAAAAATGAATGGATGTAAATCAAATTTTGATTTCCTGGTATCGATATCAAATAAGCTTTTTTAATCATAAACTGAATTTTGAAGGCTAAATAAGTCTTTTGAGTAAATGGTATCATGGCTGAGACTAAGAACTACAATTATACCTACTTAGAGCCAAACCTGAAGCAAAAACTAAAATAAAAGGGCTGAAAAAATACAGACATACAGGCAGATAAACAGATACACACACACAAACATCTTGTCTTTTTCATATATATATATATTATCAATTTTCTGCACTATTGTAAGAACTGCAACCTTGAAACTTCTGAATACCGTTTCTTATGTCTTTGTCTATGAGTGTATGAAATTTGATTAAAATCGGACCACTCCTTCTATAACCTGATTTTTTCGATTATTGATTTTCGATATTTATCGGGGATACCTCGACACAAAACCTAGCTAAGAACACTCACAGATGCTTATAGTACAACTGTGTAAATTTTCAAGAAAATTGGTTCAGCCGTTTCGGAGTCTATAGGTAATGGACACACACACAGAGACAAAGTTCCATTTATAAATAAGTTTAGATTTTCTAGTTCTTTCACACTCAGTAACCCCTTGTGTCTTAGTCATTTTACTGCCTTGCTTGGGGTGAACTCAATTTAAAAAAAAATTAATTCAATTATAAAATTAAATTCTTTATGGATGTCTTTTAAAGATGCTTTAGTGATTAGTACAAAATTTTTTGCCACTTGATTAAGGACCTGACATCTTGAGCTTTTTGACACTAACTTACATCCTGAAAGCTTCACAAAGTACTTTTATAGTGTTTCGATATTATTGATCTCCTATGTGCGATATGCTCTCCCTAAATTCCTTCTCCTTGTAGTTCTTAGTAGTGCTAATCTTTTTGCGATCTTTGCTACCTCATTCCAACATCCATTCACACAGTCCTTTTATTTTTTTAATCATTTCACCCCAAGCAAGGCGATACCACCACTGATGTGCAGTAAGAGAGTCAAAGTTTTAGGCAGGGAAAGAGTGAAGACAAAGCCAAACCAGAGGGTAAAAGAGAAAGGGTAAGAGAAGGATGTGAACACAGGAGTGAAGACACTTACAAAGAGAGAAAGGAAAAGAACAACATACATGGGATAATGTGGAAAGGGCTGGAGTTAAGTGGGTAAGAGATGGGAACTGACTTTGCATTGAAATTTCTGGAGGTTATAGCCATCAGGAAAGTAAGTATATAGAAAAGAGTTCCACAGGTGGGAAGTGTGAGAAAAGAAGCTGTTGAAGTAGAATTGTTGCCTGCATTTGGTTGTTCTAACTGTAAAAGGCTGGGACCTTGTTGCCAGTCTGGTTGCCTGGGTAAATTCTTGTGGAGGGGGAACCAGTGACCTAAGTTTGTCAGAGCAGAAGCCATTAAAATATTTATAGAAGTGACAGTGGGAAGCCACATCCTGCCAATGAGAAAGTGGCTGGAGTTGAGCTGCCAGGTCGGGACTAATCACATTACAGATTTTCCTTTGGAGCCTGTCACAGTTAGGTGGCCTGCTGCCTCTTCATATCAATTTTGCATTTGTTATGTCCTGTGAGTATCAAACTCATGAAGCCATCCTTCATTCTGTAACCAAAAAATTTCAGCTGTTTTCTTCAAATTCTGAGAATAACGGACTTTTTGTTTTCATTTTCCTTAAGACTTTCTTGTTGCTTATATACTCTGGTCATAGTATTCTCAGCATCTTTCTACAGGATGTGACGAGTGATTTATTGTCTAAATTATGCAAAAATGAAAATAACAATGACAACTTATCTTAGCAGATATACTAACCAAAATTGCACAAAAATATATCGAAATACTACAGAGAAAATTTATTCATTAAAACCAACAGTGGATTCAACCATGTCCTCCAGATGATTTTGGAATCACCTGCATCTCTTCTGGACAGTCTTCCTGTTTAATTAGGTGAACGTTACCATAATCCTTGCCTTCAGTTCATCTTTGGTATTATAAGGAGCTTTGTTGGTCTCTCACTCAACTGTATTCTGCACATAATCAAAGGGGTTACAATCTTGGAAGTTAGATGGCCAGTAATGGGTAATGTAGTCACACAAACGGTTTGACAGGCATGACTGGGGTTTCCTGCTTGCGTGCCATGGTGCAAAGACCTGTTGCCAGACATAAGGTCTTCCAGTAGCAATATTTCCTATAGTTACTGGAAAGATGAAATGAGGTATGATATCATCATCACTAAGAGTCACTCGAAACATCTTCATAATATCCAACTTTTACCAAATCTTTTAAACTGTCTTCAAATTGACACCCAAACATTCCGGAATGTTCATATTGAAGCTTCTAGCATGAATGTCAAGCAATACAACATGCTGTTTCTAAATTTCTGCCAGAGTGAATTGTGTTATGGTGCTCTTTTTCTCACAGATGGTGCCCAACTGACCCTTCTATACTGTGCAGCCAACAAAATCAAAAACAATGCACAATGCACAAAATTAAAAATATAAAGTGGTGATAATTTACCCATTGCCAACTGTAAAGAACCACATTTCTGTTGCTTAAAGTTGTGTGATGTGGTGTAGTGGATATCAGCTCAGAGCAACAAATCGGGGAGCCGAGTTCAAATTCCAGTTGAATTCCTTGCATTCACTTACGCACAAATACCCTTGGGAAAGGTATTAATCCATCACTTCCCTCCAGTTATAGGTCAAGTAATAGGACAGATTGGGTTCTATAGCTTTGGCTGGCAACTAATCTACTGCAGAATGCAATGGCAACCTACTGCAGGATAATCTTTTGCCCAGTCAGTCATGTCTCTTTCGAGGCATGATCACCCAAAGCACGTATCATGTATGGCACTTAACTGACTGAAAGTTGTTTTCATCTGTAAGAATTCTTTACTGCCATATAGGTAGATTGATATTACATAGCAATTCAGTACTATTTTCTTTAATGATAATAAAAATTTTCATTTTTCTTTGTACTTTGCTCAGCTTTTGGAAGGTACCTTTTTTGCTCTTCCAATGCCCATTTGAATTTTGGTGCTGTTTTTTTCTGTTACATGTTAATACACTTCCCAGACATTTAAATTTTTGTATTTGTTTGATTAGAAAAGAGATTAGTGATATAAAATCCTCAACTCACCCTAATCAGACTCCTACTCATGTTATCCAAGATTTTCTTCACAATTTGGCATTACCTGCTGATAATTTTTTTTCACTTTTCAGCATTGTGTTGTCTTCTGTAAGCTGTGAAGTCCTCAAACATTTCTCTTTATCTGTTAAATCAGTCATATGGTTTATTTGCAAGCTTCAAACTCAAAACGTGACTTTTAATATCAGACTTCAAACTTCAGTACATTTTAGACAAAATTTCAATTTATTTTAGATAAAATGCTGCCATTCATTTGCATATATTCTGAATGAACTAGCTTTCATCCTGTGTTACCATCATTCAACAAACCTTTACAACTTTATAGACTTTTATCTAATACTAGCTATATAACCTGGCATTGCTTGGGGGTTTTTAGTGGTTATGTTGAAATGGTAAGTTTAAGTGCTTATTCAAAAAGTTTCAGTTTGAGATTGCCATGACACGTAAGTTAAAAAAAATGCAGAGTAAATATTAGTTTTTGTTGTATTTGTAAAACGGGATTCATGCTTGGCCAATTTTGCTAATAAATGGGAATGATGTATGAATAATTAGAAGAATGGAAGGCGGCATGGGAGCCTGCAATGTGATACGATGATGTTGTGACACAGGAGAAATGGATGCATTGTCCCTGCAACATTAGAGGGGTTGGCACCTCGTAGAAAAAGTGAAATTATTATGGCATATCATAAGGTAGAAGTTACAAAGAAGACCTGATTTTTGTTATAATACAACTAAGTGTTTCAGAGAAATAAGCTGTTGCAAAAAGCAACATTTTCTATTAATTTTTGCTGCACCCTGTGTATCAATTAACTGGAATTATGTTTGTTGTTGATTTTTGACAAACACTGTACAGTGATTCAAAAGATTTTTGTGTACATCAAAGGTTCGGACCTTGATCTACACGTTACCCAATTTTGGCTGAATTTGCATAAGGTGTCTCAAAGAAGAAGAGTTCATAAATTCTAAAAATTTTAAGTGATTTCTGACGTACCCTGTAAATTGATTCAAAAAAAAATTTGTGTACATCAAAGCTTCCTGTTATGACTGACAAGTGACCTAATTTGGTTTAAATCGGACCAACGGTTTCAGAGGAGTAGGAATTGTTATACAAACACACAGACAGACAGACATATCCATTTTTATATATATATAGATGGCAATGAAATACAAAGTACGTAATAATATGAGACCAAGTTTAGATTAGTCAGTGTAGAGATTGAACTCAACTCAAGAATCCAAATGAAAATCTCAAAGGAAATCAACATCTTATTTGGATTATTCTTCTACCCAGTTTATTGATCTACTTGTGGATATCGTGGTTAAAAATCATAGCAAATCATCTTAGATTTCTGTTATTTCATCTTGGATTTCTAATTTACCAACTCAAAGAGGCTCATACCAAACTAGAAGTCATTAATTTCTCTTTTGATTTCTTCCCACATTGTTGCATATCAAACAAAAACTAGTGCCAACAATAACAATCTTTGCCTCAAAGAGAATAGCATTTCAGTCATTTTATCAAGACCAAAATTTCAGATTTCATTATTGTAGAAGTCAAATAACTTACCTTTCAACATGGCTGCCTTCTTTTGTCTCCCTGCAGGAAGGTGTATATTCAAGAGTGTGGATAAGGAGCTTTTTTAATTGTTTCACTCTAAGTAAGGTCATAAAGCCACTAAGATGCAAGGGGGTTACCTAAGTGTTAGAAAATATGAGACAAATAAAACAATTAATAAGGCAAGAGAACAATAAATGATCAGGAATTAAGAAGACAAATAACTTACCTTTCAACATGGCTGCCTTCTTTTGTCTCCCTGCAGGAAGGTGTATATTCAAGAGTGTGGATAAGGAGCTTTTTTAATTGTTTCACCCTAAGTAAGGCCATAAAGCCACTAAGATGCAAGGGGGTTACCTAAGTGTTAGAAAATATGAGACAAATAAAACAATTAATAAGGCAAGAGAACAATAAATGATCAGGAATTAAGAAGACCGAAGATAACAACTTAGCATATACATTTTTGAATATCAAAGTTGAATGGAAAGCAAGAAACTGGAAGAGAGTTACATAAGTGGAACAGGTGAGAGAAGCCGTCTAGCAATTTCAACTGTAAAATTATGAGATCTTCCTACCAAGCTTTAAGTTTGAGTTTTGTTTAACGGCATATCAACCTCTGCGGGTTATTTAATGCCAAAAAAGTTGGGGTTTTTAGTTTTTTTATTTTAATGTCCGGTTATAATGAGAAGGTTGATTTAGTCAGATTTTAATGAATTTTTTTTGTTTTTATTCTTTTTTTTTTTTAGAAAACTGAAAATGCCTTCTAGTTTTGTATTTAAAAATTTTTTGCCGAGAATATTTTTTCTTTCAAAAATGTATATTTTTTCTATAAAAGTATTTTCATGTATATATTTCTATAAAAGTGTGTATTTACACTTTCATAGTGTCTTGACCCCAGTTTAGGGGTTAACTATTTTTCCATAGCTGGGACTCTAACAGGTGCTACCACTCCTGGTCAGGGTGGACCTGCGAACAACAGCAATTAAGAGGTGGTTCCATGTTCCTCACAACCTCCCAATCAGAGGCCTTGCTGCCGGATGCAGTTTACCATCATGCCCAGAACCTTCTACCAATCTAGTACTGTACTTAAATTCACAAAGTCATTTGTATGTTATCTATAGTGATCAGTTTTACCTAAAACTAGGAACAAACAAAATAAAGATATATTTAATAAATATCACTAAATTGTTGCCAAAATCTTTGGAAATGGTAGATGGGAAAAAAATCAGTTTGTATTTCATTCTAGTATGCAATAAATATAGTTGCATCATCAAGACATATGCTGATTAGTAAATTTTGCTTTTTACTCCCCTATCCACCAAAAAAGATAAAGTGATACAAAAATTGAAAGGGGTGTACATATTTATAGACTAAAGTTTAAAATTACATAGAAATTTATAACATTTATTAAAAACAAATTCAAAATTTCTCTGCTTTGAAGCTTAGAAGTATGAAATTGGAAAATGAAATAATGTTTATTAAATTTTCTGAAATTGTGAAAACTAAAAACAGAAATATAAATTTATTTTTGTGAAAGTGACAAAGAAGAAAAGCATGCATAGTAATATCTTTCCTTTTCATTTTTGCTTTATTGTTGATGTTCCAGAAACACAGAGGCACGACATGTTCTGTAACCATAGCAGCAGTGGTGTGCCTGGGCTAAGATAGCCTGATGTAGTCCAATTCTTTTCAGGTTGGTTTTAAGTCCAGTTTTTCTTCTCCTAAACTGTTTGCCAAACAGGGGTCTAGTCTGTCTTGTTATTTACTTATAGCTAGGGAATAGATAAAAAGGTACTTGCATGTAAGTGAATGTGAGAAACTCAACTGAAATTTGAACTCAGCTCTCTGATTTCTTATTCCAAGGCACTATCTATATATTTTTGTGTAAGAAATCACATTATTTCAGAAATAGTATTATTATGATGATTATCGTACATTTCAGTAAATTTAGCATTTTATATAAACTAGCAGTATAGCCCTGCATTGCTCAGGTGTAATGAAAGCTTTAAAACTAATCCATGGTCCTGGAGCTCAGACCCTTTGGACGTTGGCATGAAAGACTGGTATCGATATCAAATAAGTTTTTTCATCATAAACTGAATTTTGAAGGCTAAATAAGTCCTCGAAGTAAATAGTAACATGGCTGAGACTAAGAACTACAATCATACCTACTTAGAGCCAAACCCAAAGCAAAAACTAAAATAAAAGAGCTGAAAAAATACAGACATACAGGCAGATAAATAGGCACACACACAAACATCTTGCTTCTTATATATATATATTATTGATTTTCTGCACTATTGTAAGAACTGCAACCTTGAAACTTCTGAATATCATTTCTTATGTCTTTGTCTATGAGTGTATGAAATTTGATTAAAATCGGACCACTCCTTCTATAACCTGATTTTTTATATACATTTTTTTTTAGATTATCGATTTTCTATATTTATCGGGGGGTGCCTCGACACAAAACCTAGCTAAGAACACTCACAGATGCTTATAGTACAACTGTGTAAATTTTCAAGAAAATTGGTTCAGCTGTTTTGGAGTCTATAGGTAACGGACACGCACACACACACACACACACACACACACACACAGAGACAAATTTCCATTTATAAATAAGTCTAGATTTTAATTTAAGCATCTTGACATGTAGTACAGTGAGGTATCATAGATTTGGATGGGGGCCATGAATTTCTAGCACCAACACTGGTTAGAATATTTAACTTAAAGAGATGAAAAAAAAACACCAAATGTCAAGTTATTTATTATTCAAGTGTGTTCTCATTCAGCATTCACGCCCTACCTGTGAGAATCTTAAAGTATACCTGACCCCCTTACAATAAGCAGTTGAAACCTATTAAATAGTTGCATGCTCAACTGCAAAGCAGAGACGTATATAGCAAGCAGTCTGCACAATTTGCACTGAGCAGTCATTCTCCTGGCTGATCTGCATGTAGGTGGTAACTTTGCACACCAACAGAAAGCTGCATATTTTTTCTGCACAAAGGTGGGGCTGAAGCATCATGGAAAGAGTGGCTGATGGGTGGTGAGCTGTCTCATGCAAGAAACCAATACCATTCGTAGACAAAAGGAATGAACGTGCAGAAAGAGAAACAGGACAAAAGTCTGTAGTCTTTTTTAGCATACCAAACAACACTCCATGCTGGGTGCCTACCAAATTTTAAATATACTATGCCAGGCATTAAAAAACTGGTGAACATTCAGTTTAAAGAATTCTCTGAGATCTATATTCAGGACATGATACACAACTAATGATGAAATTAGGGAGACTGGTTTAAAAGGATGGCTTATATAAATTTATTTTTAATAAAAGAAAATATATCAATTTAAAGTAACTATATTGGATGTGCGGGGGTGGTGCAGTGGATATTGGTTCAGAACAAAAATTCGGAGAACAAAGTTCAAATTCCAAATGAATTCGTTGCATTCACTTAAACACAAATACCCTTGAAAAAGGTATTAATCCGTCTCTCCTTCCTCTAGCTATGGGTTAAATAGCAGGACAGATTGGGTTCTATAGCTTTGGTTGGCAACCAGTCTATCACAGAAAGTAATGGCAATTTACTGCAGGAAAATCTTCTGCCCAGTCAGTCATGTCTCTTTCAAGACATGATCACCCAAGCGTGTATCATGTATGGCACTTAACTGACTGATTTACTAATAACAACTACTATTAAATTCCTTTTATAAACAAATCATTGGGGTTGAGTCTGAATGTGTGTAAGTTGCCTGTTTTTCCACTTTTAAATGAGAAAATGAATCATTATAATAATAAAATTGACAATATTAGTAACTTTAGAAGACAATTTGGAAAATTCTTTTTTTGACATGTTTCGGTGATCAAACAAAATCATCATCAGAAAGAACAGATTTTATTTCAACCAAATTTACATTGATGAAACAGAATATGCTGTTTTATTAAAAAATGAAGATATTCAATTCAAAAAGTCATTGCAAATGTGATATTCTACAAATACCCTGTGGTTGATATATCACACCTGCTCTTACTAAACTGGTGTAGAAATGACATGTGATATGAAAAATCTTAAAAATGGATGTATAAATAAAAAAATCTGATTTGAAAATAAAACAGTTAAAGTAAAAAAGAAATTCAGCAATTATGTTTCCTACCTTTAATGTAGATTTGATCAAATAAAATCCGTTTTGTATTTGTCTATATTTATGAGATGAGATAGTATTTACAGTATTTACATTATTCAGACTATTGTCCTCATCTTTGTTGCCATTTGTACAACGTTTCGATCATTGTATGCTCCGGCCTTCTTCAGGTGCTAGGAATTTTGAAATGAACCCTTTATTACAACAACTGAATTAAAAATTCAGTTGTTCTTGTCCTTAGGGACACATGGCCCAGTGGATATAGACGTTTGTTAGTTCCTGATTTGACTCTTAGAGTTGTGAGTTCAATACCAGGCTACAGCAGTGATGAACAAGTAACTTGCAGGGTTAGAGGGAGATAACTCATGACTTCCAGTTGAAGCTTTATGCAAAGAATGGAGTGATTGTAATAAAGGGTTTGGTTTGAAATTCCTAGCATCTGAAGAAGGCCAGAGAGTACAATGGCCAAAACATTGTACAAATGGCAACAAAGATGAGGACATTAGTCTGAATAATGTAAATACAGAGAATCCATTTTGATTGACAAAATATGTCACAATAAGAATTTTCCAAATTGTCTTACCACATATACTCATTTTTTTAAGTTGACTTCATGTATAGTGTGACCCCAGGATTATTTTTGCTTGAATTTCAATCACTCCAAAAAAATTTACCTGTGTACAGAGCAACTGATTAATAAAAATGTATGATTTTTAAACTCTTCAAAAAATTACCTGTGTATAGTGTGATCCTGTTTTTTTGTGAAAAAACTAGTGATTTATTCAAGTATATATGGTCTATATTTACCATTGTCTCAGATTTATCCAAATTTAAATCATAGACAATATTCTCAAAGACATATTGTGAAATGGAAATACTTGAGTATTATTTTTGTTTTTTCTTCTAGGTAATTTTTTTCATTGCACATAAAATTCACTTATACCCTCTTATTATCATACTGACAATAAATTACAAAGAATTCCTTAATATTTTATAGAAATTCTCAGGTAAAATATTGTTTAAATGTAACATTCACGACTTTTTTGTGGAAGATAGTCTTTAGATGTGTACATAAAATAAAACTTTGAGTAAAGGTCTGTAAAAAACAAATATACTTTTGATATTCTTTAATCTAAATCTAATCTAAACTTATTTATAAATGGAACTTTGTCTGTGTGTGTGTGGGTGTGTGTCCATTACCTATAGACTCCGAAACGGCTGAACCAATTTTCTTGAAAATTTACACAGTTGTACTTTAAGTGTCTGTGAGTGTTCTTAGCTAGGTTTTGTGTCGAGGTACCCCCAATAAATATCGAAAACTGATTATCGAAAAAATCGTGTTATAGAAGGAGTGGTCTGATTTTAATGAAACTTGATATACTCATAGACAAAGACATAAGAAATGATATTCAGAAGTTTCAAGGTTGCAGTTCTTACAATAGCGCAGAAAATAGATAAAATATATTTAAATCGATACCAGGAAATCAAAATGTGACTTACATCCATTCATTTTTCTTTCAGTCTACGGTTTTGTTTTAACTGGAAACTTTTTAGTCTTTCATGCCAACTTCCAAAGAGTCTGATCTCCAGAACTATGGATTAGTTTTAAAGCTTTCATTACACCCGAGCAACGCCAAGCTATACTGCTAGTATATAATAATAGTATTAATAATATAATGAAGTTACAGAGACTCAGTCTTTTGATACATGCATAGAAAAAGTTTTGGAATAAAGACTAATAAAAAAGGAAAATACTTTTGATAGACTCTAATATATTGTAGTAATATTAATAACAATAAATAACAAAGTGGAGTTATAATCTTACAATCATGATCAAAGATTTCATAACTCATTATAATCATAGGGGCACCACATGATCTACAGCCATAGCAATTGGTGGTGTGTCCTTGGCAAGATAGCATGACAGAGATCGTCTCCCTCCAGTTTAAATTCAGAGTTTTTCTTCTCTTAGACTGGTTGTCAATCAAGGCTATAGAGTTTGTTCTCTCCTATTATTTATTATTTGTGTATATGTGAATGCAACAGACTTAACTGAAATTTGATTTCTTGTCTATCCATTACACCAACACTCATCCAGTCTTTAGATATCTACATAGAATAAGTTTTGGAGTAAAGGTCAGTCAAAAATGAAAATGCTTTTGACACATTTCAATATCTACATGTTCATCTATATATCCAAGCTTACAGAACCTGGTGTTCCTGAGCAGTGAGCCATCCAGGTACTCATGATGACAAATCCCATAACTGTTTATGGTTGTAGGGGTACCACATAAACTACAACCTCAGTAGAAGTGATGTGTCTTGAGCAAGATAATCTGATGAAGCCTTCTCTAGACTGGTTTGAATTCAAAGTTTACCTTCTAGGTTAGCTGCAAACTAAGGCTATAGGCCTAAATCTCTCCTGCTATTTACCCGTAACTGGGGAGAATTCTTCTTCTTCTATATACCTTGTCCTTTCAGAACATAGGCGATCATTGCTTTCCACATCTCCCTATCCCTGCTGGCTCTTAGCACGCCTTCTCCTGTTACACCACACAACCCTTGTTCCATCAGCCACCTGCTCAGGCCCTTCAAATATGTTATCTGCTGCTTTCAACTGTCTCTTTTCCCCTGTATCTGGCCTGTTAGTATCAGGTTCTTCAAAATCTTCTTTCTCATTGCATATCCAAGGAACTTTAGCTGTCTCTTCCTGATGCTCAGTATTAATTTCCTTTTTATTTTTCATCCTTTTCAGAACATCATCATTGCTCACATGCTTGATTCATGATATTTGCAGCATTCTTCTGTAGAACCACATTTCAATTGCTTCAAGTTTTTTCTTCATCTTTGATGAGATTGTTCAGCATTCACTGATATATTGAAGAACTGACATCACAGAGCAATTCAGTACTCTTTTTCTTGTTTCTAGCAAAATTTTCCTGTCTCTTAATACTCTACTTAACTTCTGGAATGCTTCTTTTGCCATGCCAATTTGCCTTCAGATTTCTGTGTTGTACTTTCTGTCTTCTGTTAGAACACTTCCTAGGAATTAAATTTTTGTACCTGCTTGATTTTAGTATCCTCCACCTGTATTTGGCATTTGGGGCTGTTCTTTTTGTTGATCATCATGCATTCAGTTTTCTTGTAGTTTATTTGTAGTCTTTTATTGTCAGTCTCCTCAGCTACCTTATGTAGGAGGTCTTGTAGTTTCTTTTCTTTGTCTGCTATCAGCAGTGTATCATCTGTGTACCTTATGTTGTTCAAATTGTAGCCTCTGATAAATCTCGGTATAAAATCTAGGGTCCTCAGAATAATCCCACTGTACAAGTTGAATAGATCTGATGAAAAGACACATCCTTGTCTTATGCTTCTTTCTATCTTTCTGTCTGCTGAATTCATTATCTGTATACAGGCGGTTTTGTTGCCAATAGTGATTTATGATTACTCTTATGTCTTTCCCAACTGGAGAGAATAAATGGACGAATACCTTTCCCAAAGATATTAGCACATGATGCAATGAACTCAGCTGTAATTCTAACTCAGTTTTCTGATTTCTCAATCTGAGTCATTAACTATTTTCTCCGTCTTTCCTCCGGGCACAAAGTTGCTTAACAATAGTGATCAAATGAGAACCAATGTTCAAGCTTATAACTGTAACCTCAATTTACCCTAACATAACAACTTTGAAATGTGTATTATCGACATCTATATGAAAATATAAATGTATGTATCGGTAAAAATAATGTTCAAAATAATTCATTACATAAATGTATTTGTATGCATATATTAAAAGGTAATTTTTTGGCTGGAAGTTTAACATTCTCAAATTGGAGGATCACTGTGACCCAATATTGGTTTCTGTACTAGATTAAACTAAGTGTATTAAATATCTACATTTTCTCATTACTTTATTGATGTCTAAAAATAATATATATATATATATTATTTTTAGATAGAGTGTATCTGAAAAGGAGCAGAATGAAGACAAGAAGAGAAACGGTTCTTAGCTGACATGTTTTGTCATCTGAGGTAAATGATTTGATAAATCCTCAGAGAATGAAACACATCAGCTAAAAATTGATTTTCTTCTTGACTTTTTTATATATATTACTTCCACTTTAGAAAATCACATGAAGAAAATCCCATAAAGAGACAAAATACCAAAAAACAGAAAACCATTAATGAAAAATGTAACTGCAGAGATAAAAACAAATGTTCACTTGAAGGAGTTTGAAAAACTAAAGGAGTTATTTAGAAAACAAAAGTTGAAGATAAAATATACGGTAAATTTTTGATTTGTTCCCTGAAGGCCTTTATCTCCTTCAAATCTTTCCAAAACATCCTTATTTCCATGCAAATGTATATGCTGAACTCAAATCAATAATTGTTTATTGAAGAAACCTACCTTTTTTATCTGAACGACCAGAAAAAAATCGAACTATATCTCACCGCTTACTACAGTTCTCATATCTGATTTAGTGCAGAATGACTTTAGGTGTAGGATGCTTATTTCGGCCTATTTACTTCCTTTGTGCAATTACTATGTGATTTGTTTTGTTTCGGAACTCAATTTCCACTGAAATTTGTGTGTATTTGCATAACTTTCAAATACAAATATAGGGTTAGGTTTAGGGTTACTGTATTTTTTTTTAAACTTTCAAATAGAAATTTAGGGTTAGGGTTATTGCATGTTTGTTTTTTTCTTGGTAATGAATTTAAGAAAATTGCGTGTACTTATTTTGAGAAGAAAGTTAACTTTCAAATATATAAAAATAAGTGATAATTGGGTTAGGGTTAGGGTTAGGGGTTAGGGTTAGGGGTTAGGGTTATTGCATGTATTTTTTTTTCCTTTTTTGTGTTACTTATATATTTGAAGGTTAATTACACTACACTCGTCACTTATTTTCATATATTTGAAAGTTTACTTTCTTAAAAAATGTGTACTGATAATATCTGTTATTATATTGCAGCAAAATAAGTATTTTCTTTATCTCCTGTGAAACAAATTGAGCATGTAACAAGAATCACAATAAATTTTGTAAAGATTATCAAAATTATCATTTCTCTGAAATTCACATCTTTTGTAAAGTATTTTCAGACTTTGTTAATACATGATTCTGTAAAATGCTGAAATTGTTTTCTGATTGTATTATACAATTATATTTTCTGTAATCAATTAGCATAAACAAATAAACTCATTATTTTAGCAATACTATTTAAAAATATCTAATTTATGGTCAATAAAGGGATTTTTATGCATTAAGTTATTTTATGTTATTTTAATCCATTCTTTGTTCATTTGCATTTACGGAAATAAGTCAATACTTGTAAGATGCTTCCTATTATAATATTGGGTTGTTCAGAAAATTCATGCTGATTTTTTAAGAGAAATTAAAACACAAAACAAAATTATGTCATTAAATATTTATTCAATTAAATATGAAACATTTTGTTGCACATTTCTCCATTTTTCCTTCAAATTCTGCCTTCTGAGAATTTTGGAGGTTTCTCAACAAAGAAATCATCAAGGTGTTTTTTTATGTCATCCAAAGAATAAAAACTTTTGCCATTGAGGGTTTTTTTTTGCAAGAACCTGAATAAATGAAAATCTGCAGGCGCAACATCTGGTGAATGTGGCAAGTGGGGTAACACATGTGGCAAGTGGGGTAACACATCTCAGTCAAGCTGCAGCAATTTCTGCCAGGTTGACAAAGAAATGTGAAGTCTGGTATTATCCTAATGTAAAAATTACCTTTCCTGCTTGCCAATTCCAGGCATTTATTTTTTTTTTTAATTGCCACCTTTATTTCATTAAGTTGTGAGCCATATTTTTCAGAATCAATTGACTAGTTACTTGGCAGAAGTTCATCGTACAGGATTTTTTTCCAATCCCACCAGATGCACAGCATGATTTTCTTAAGACTAAAACCTGCTTTTGGGGGTGACTATAGTAGACTCATGTCACTTACCCCAGGATCTTTATCAATGAATAAATGATCCATTTCTCATCACACTTCACATTTTGCTTTAAAAAAAGGGTTTGTTTTTATTGTGTTTATACTTGCTGTATAAACACAATGAAAACAAACCCTTCAAAGACAGAAATGTAATACAAAAGATTCTTTTCATTCAGATCATGTGCTACCCAAACATTTCAGTGATTTTTTTAAAAATCATTTCTCCCCCAAGCAAGGCAGTATCACCAGTGATGTGCAGGGGGCAACATAAGAGTAAAAGTTTAGACTGGAGGAGAGTGAAGAAAAAGATGGACCAGTTACAAAGGTTGTCAGAGAAAGGACAAGAGAAGGATCAGAACATAGGTGTGAAGACAGTTGTGAAGATAGAGAAAAAGGGAACGATATACAAGGTGATGTAGAAAGAACTGGAGTCAAGTGGATAAGAGATGGGTATTGACATTGCATTTAAATTCCTGGAGGTTGTAGCTGTCAGGAAAGCTAGTATATGGAAGGGAGTTCTACAGGTGGGAAGTGCAAGAAAAGAAGCTGCTGAAGTAGAAATGTTGGCTGCATTTAGTTGATCTAACTGTAAATGGGTGGGACCTTGTTGCCAGTCTGGTTGCATGAGTAAAATCTTATGGCGGTGGGCACCAGTGACTTGAGTTTGTCAAAGCAGAAGCCATGAAATATTTGTAGAATAGTACCCAAACTTCACTAAGTACTCATGGATGTTGAATTTTGATAAATTTAATGTTTTTGCCAATTCCCACATTGTCTTGATTTGGTCTTCATCTATAGTGGTGGGGGTCTGCATGAGCATTCTCCAGCAATAACGCTAAAATCATCAATCTAAACTTAGCAAACCATTTCCATCCAGTTCTGTCAACTAAAGCAGTTTCATTGTACACAGTACATATCTTTTTGGTTGTTTGTGAAGCATTTTTGCCTTTGCAGTAATAAAAAAGTATCAAATGTCTAAAATGTGTCTTATAATCTTCCATTTTCATAGAGATGCAAAATTGACATGAATTAAGTAATTTTAATGTGTTTTAAGGTGTTGGAACATGAAAGACTAAAAATTAGCATGAACTTTCCAGACAACCCAATATATAGTTGCCAATTAACTAATTACTGGACATTACTAACAAGTTCCTCGCAAAAAATGGTCTCAGTAATTGTTATTTAATAGTAATTTAGGTCTTCACATCCTCATTTCCAGTCATGGACCCCAGCACATGCTTGCAGGCCTCATATAAGGATCACCTTGATTAAGCATCAATTGCAAGAAAGCAGAATGTATGGTTGTGAGCAAAGAGAAGAGTCCAACATGCAAATTAGAGAAATTCAAGATACAAAAATCAAGCAATTCCAAAATTTTGAATCTAGAAAGACTAACAAAGAATTGAAAAGAAATGACTTCAAAATCTGTAGGTGCATTTGGATGGTGAAAGAAGCCTTTCAAAAGCTAAGCAAAATATTAAAAACAAGAAAATTTCGTTAGAAACCAAGAAAAATGTACTGAACTTTTGAATAATACTGGTTCTCCAATATGGCAGTAAATGCAGCATTTCTTCAGGCAACAGAAATGTGAATCTACTGAAGGATGCTGAGAATGCCATGAATTGAACATGTAAATAATGAGGAAGGTTTGGGAAAAATGGAAGCAAAATAGATGCTTATACTTAAAATCAAAATGAGAGAATTGAAATTTCTAGAGCAAAGATCTACAAAGTACAGGAAAATGTGGAGAAACATGACTGCTACTGTGCACATGGCTTATAGAAGTATATATAGTATAGCCTAAAAGTTTTTTTACTTTAATTTTATCTTAGAAGCACTATTACGTTTTTGATCCCAAAGCAGTTGTTTTTAGCTTTCAAATGCATTTTAGTTTTATATTTTTTCATTCATCAATTTCTATTCACCAGATTATGGTTTTATTTATATTTTAGAGTAAGTCACCCTGTTCATATATATGAGATTCTCTTGTCAATGTTAAACATTTTTTGAAAAAGTACTCAAAATTTTTCTGAGTCAAACTAAATCGTTGTTAGTGAAACTAGTTGCTTAGTATTAGGGTGCTCTTTGACATTTCCTTCTGTGTTAAATGAGTCCTATGTTGGATCTGAAGATACGTTCACAGCCATTGCATGATAGGGTAGGAGGGTTCAGACGATAGAGAGTTCTGGCTCTTCTTTGGGCTCTCTTTGTCTCTTCTATTTTCCTTCTAGTGTTTTTGGACAATGTTTTTTTCATGACTTCTCTTCAATAGTTTCTTGATGCAGTTTAATTCTTCTAACTGATTGGACTGATTTCTGTTCTCAACTACAGAAGAAGACAACACACTCTTCAGCTTAAACAGTTTTATTGGAGATTCATTTGATGGAGCAGCTAATATGAATGGGGTTTACTCTGGTCTTCAGGCACTTATGAAAGTAGCACTTGTGAAAGTAGTCACATCCATACTTGGTGCTATGCACATGTTCTGAATCTGGTGATCAGTGATGTAAGCAGTAAATGTGTTGCAGCAGTTAGTCTTTTTGGTCTGCTAACTGAACTATCTACATTTTTCAATGATTCCTACAAAAAAATGAAGGTCTGGGAAGAGCATATGCAGACAAAACCAAGAAATAAGAAACACCTAAGACTAGATGGTCAAGTAGAAGTAGAGCACTTTGAAAATTGTTTGGCAACTACACAGATCAGTCATCAGAATTCTATTCAAACCTTCTGATCATCCTTCAGCAAGTAAGTGAAGCAACTGATTTCAAAGGATCAGTTCACTATGAAGCACAGAAATTGAGTGAAAACTTGCACAAATTTGAAACCATCTTAATGGCATTTACATTCATTTGAATTTTTGATATTACAACACCAGTATCAGATTATCTGCAGACATCAGGCCTGGATATCATGCAAGCTTTGTGCATGATTAACAAAGCCACTGAAAATGTTGAAAAAATCTCAAAAGATTTTAGTGGCATTTTTGAAACAGCATCTAATTTTGTTGTTCATGCAAATTGTAAATTAGAAGAGGTGAACATTTCTGTCCCTAAGAGCTTCTCATTTTTTCAACCATCAGATCTAGTTGCTCAACAACAGAGGGTATCACAAACGAGAAGAGAAATTTTGAGGTTTCATACCATAATGCAGTAACTGATGCTGTGCTCTCCAACATATGAGCTAGATTCTCGTCTCATGAAAAAACTCTACAGGCAGATTTCCTGCTTTGACCCAAACAGGTTTTCTGAAATCTTGTCATCTCCACAAAACTTGGAGCTAAGTTTGACTGCTAATGCAGTATCAGAAATTGACAGAGTAGAGTGGCACTAAAGGATGAACTGATTTCATTTGCACCGAGCTACAAAGACCTGAAGAAGGGACTGCTAGAGAATATGAATGACAATGAAAATGATTCCGACAGCTTGGAGTCAGAGGGGAAGTATACAGAAGTTGCTGAATCATCTGTCAAGACAAAATGTAAGAATTGTTTGCCATGTGCTTTCAAGTTCTTATCAGAGTACAGGCTGTGTGCAGATGCATATGAACATTTGTATGCAACATATAAATTCATTGTAACACTAAGCGTCACACAGTGCCCATGTGAAAGATGTTTTTCTAAACTAAGACTGTTGAAAACAAGGCTGAGGTTTTCACTCACCCAGAATAACTTGGAGTCACTTATGCTAATTGCTACTGAAAAAGACATTGCAATGAAAATCAAATCAAACAAAGACAAAATTATTGATAAAATTGCAGAATTCTCTGCTGAAATGAGTACAATATTGTTATTGTAATCTGTGAATGTTAATATTTGAAACTTTTGGCTCAGTATTATTGTAAAGCATAATACATCATATATTAGAGTGTGTTAAAATGTAAAAATTTATTTTAAAAAGTGTATGTTAACTTATTTCAATATCAGTTTATAAAATCTATTATTATGAATTTTATAACTTAGTACATTGTTTACATGTTAATTCATAGTAATTAAATTTTATTTTTAGACATTTTCTTACATGTGGCTGAGGCTATTATATTTGTATTATCAATGAGTATGTAAAGTTTGGTAGGTCTCTGTGTGTATTTAAATATCTTATTGAGATATGGTCAGAGAGATGTAACATGAGTTTTCTTGTTAGACATGTTGTAGTGCATCGAATATAATTATTTATGAATTTAGTTTGATCAGGAACACAGGACAGGTGAAATTGTAAATAATATTGGTTCTTTGTAATTTTGGTCTTGCAGATGAGTTATCATTGTTAGACATGGAGTAGAATGCCCCATATAATTATTCATGAATTTGGTTTAATTAGTAACACAGTTCCTTAAGGGACATGTGAATTCATAAATAAATTGGTTCACTGTAATTTAAATCTTGCTAGTGAGTTATTGTTGTTATCATATAGTAGTAGGCCCAATATAATTATTTAGGGATTGGATTTGATCAGGAACAAAGTTCCTTTATGGTGTAAATAACATTCTTTTTCTGTAATTTAAATTTTACAGTGGGGTAATCATTTTAAGCATGTAGTAGTATGCCCAATAGAATAATTTTATGCCCAATATAATTATTTAGGGATTGGATTGATCAGGAACAAAGTTCCTTTATGAATTTGTAAATATAATTCTTTTTCTGTAATTTAAATTTTACAGTGGGGTAATCATTTTTAGCATAACAGTAGTATGCCCAATAGAATAATTTATACGTATAATTATTTAGGGATTGGATTTGATCAGGAACAAAGTTCCTTTATGAATTGTAAATAACATTCTTTTTCTGTAATTTAAATTTTACAGTGGGGTAATCATTTTAAGCATGTAGTAGTATGCCCAATAGAATAATTTATGCCCAATATAATTATTTTAGGGATTGGATTTGATCAGGAACAAAGTTCCTTTATGAATTTGTAAATAACATTCTTTTTCTGTAATTTAAATTTTACAGTGGGGTAATCATTTTAAGCATGTAGTAGTATGCCCAATAGAATAATTTATACCCAATATAATTATTTAGGGATTGGATTTGATCAGGAACAAAGTTCCTTTATGAATTGTAAATAACATTCTTTTTCTGTAATTTAAATTTTACCAGTGGGGTAATCATTTTAAGCATGTAGTAGTATGCCCAATAGAATAATTTATGCCCAATATAATTATTTAGGGATTGGATTGATCAGGAACAAAGTTCCTTTATGAATTTGTAAATAACATTCTTTTCTAGCAATTTAAATTTCACAGTGGGGTAATCATTTTAAGCATGTAGTAGTATACCCAATAGAATAATTTATGCCCAATATAATTATTTAGGGATTGGATTTGATCAGGAACAAAGTTCCTTTATGAATTTGTAAATAACATTCTTTTTCTGTAATTTAGAATTTTACAGTGGGGTAATCATTTAAGCATGTAGTAGTATGCCCAATAGAATAATTTATGCCCAATATAATTATTTAGGGATTGGATTTGATCAGGAACAAAGTTCCTTTATGAATTGTAAACTAACATTCTTTTTCTGTAATTTAAATTTTACAGTGGGGTAATCATTTTAAGCATGTAGTAGTATGCCCAATAGAATAATTTATGCCCAATATAATTATTTAGGGATTGGATTTGATCAGGAACAAAGTTCCTTTATGAATTGTAAATAACATTCTTTTTCTGTATTTTAAATTTTTACAGTGGGGTAATCATTTTAAGCATGTAGTAGTATGCCCAATAGAATAATTTATGCCCAATATAATTATTTGGGGATTGGATTTGATCAGGAACAAAGTTCCTTTATGAATTTGTAAATAACATTCTTTTTCTGTAATTTAAATTTTACAGTAATTGAGGTAATCATTTTAAGCATGTAGTAGTATGCCCAATAGAATAATTTATGCCCAATATAATTATTTAGGGATTGGATTTGATCAGACAAAGTTCCTTTATGAATTTGTAAAGTAACATTCTTTTTCTGTAATTTAAATTTTACAGGAGGTATTTTAAGCATGTAGTAGTATGCCCAATAGAATAATTTATGCCCAATATAATTATTTAGGAAGTTGGATTTGATCAGGAACAAAGTTCCTTTTATGAATTTGTAAATAACTTTTTTCTGTAATTTAAATTTTACAGGGGGGTAATCATTTTAAGCATGTAGTAGTATGCCCAATAGAATAATTTATGCCCAATATAATTATTTAGGGATTGAGTTTGATCAGGAACAAAGTTCCTTTATGAATTGTAAATAACATTCTTTTTCTGTAATTTAAATTTTACAGTGGGGTAATCATTTTAAGCATGTAGTAGTATGCCCAATAGAATAATTTATGCCCAATATAATTATTTAGGGATTGGATTTGATCATGAACAAAGTTACTTTACCAATTTGTAAATAACATTCTTTTTCTGTAATTTAAATTTTACAGTGGGGTAATCATTTTAAGCATGTAGTAGTATGCCCAATAGAATAATTTATGCCCAATATAATTATTTAGGGATTGGATTTGATCAGGAACAAATTTCCTTTATGAATTTGTAAATAACATTCTTTTTCTGTAATTTAAATTTTACAGTGGGGTAATCATTTTAAGCATGTAGTAGTATGCCCAATAGAATAATTTATGCCCAATATAATTATTTAGGGATTGGATTTGATCAGGAACAAAGTTCCTTTATGAATTTGTAAATAACATTCTTTTTCTGTAATTTAAATTTTACAGGGGGGTAATCATTTTAAGCACGTAGTAGTATGCCCAATAGAATAATTTATGCCCAATATAATTATTTAGGGATTGGATTTGATCAGGAACAAATTTCCTTTATGAATTTGTAAATAACATTCTTTTTCTGTAATTTAAATTTTACAGGGGGGTAATCATTTTAAGCATGTAGTAGTATGCCCAATAGAATAATTTATGCCCAATATAATTATTTAGGGATTGGATTTGATCAGGAACAAATTTCCTTTATGAATTTGTAAATAACATTCTTTTTCTGTAATTTAAATTTTACAGTGGGGTAATCATTTTAAGCATGTAG
Source organism: Ascarosepion bandense (assembly GCA_037127315.1). Lineage (NCBI taxonomy): Eukaryota > Metazoa > Mollusca > Cephalopoda > Sepiida > Sepiidae > Ascarosepion > Ascarosepion bandense. The sequence continues at coordinate 830,548 of JBBBDQ010028785.1, forward strand.
TAGTATGCCCAATAGAATAATTTATGCCCAATATAATTATTTAGGGATTGGATTTGATCAGGAACAAAGTTCCTTTATGAATTTGTAAATAACATTCTTTTTCTGTAATTTAAATTTTACAGGGGGGTAATCATTTTAAGCATGTAGTAGTATGCCCAATAGAATAATTTAAGCCCAATATAATTATTTAGGGATTGGATTTGATCAGGAACAAAGTTCCTTTATGAATTTGTAAATAACATTCTTTTTCTGTAATTTAAATTTTACAGTGGGGTAATCATTTTAAGCATGTAGTAGCATGCCCAATAGAATAATTTATGCCCAATATAATTATTTAGGGATTGGATTTGATCAGGAACAAAGTTCCTTTATGAATTTGTAAATAACATTCTTTTTCTGTAATTTAAATTTTACAGGGGGGTAATCATTTTAAGCATGTAGTAGTATGCCCAATAGAATAATTTATGCCCAATATAATTATTTAGGGATTGGATTTGATCAGGAACAAAGTTCCTTTATGAATTTGTAAATAACATTCTTTTTCTGTAATTTAAATTTTACAGGGGGGTAATCATTTTAAGCATGTAGTAGTATGCCCAATAGAATAATTTATGCCCAATATAATTATTTAGGGATTGGATTTGATCAGGAACAAAGTTCCTTTATGAATTTGTAAATAACATTCTTTTTCTGTAATTTAAATTTTACAGTGGGGTAATCATTTTAAGCATGTAGTAGTATGCCCAATAGAATAATTTATGCCCAATATAATTATTTAGGGATTGGATTTGATCAGGAACAAAGTTCCTTTATGAATTTGTAAATAACATTCTTTTTCTGTAATTTAAATTTTACAGGGGGGTAATCATTTTAAGCATGTAGTAGTATGCCCAATAGAATAATTTATGCCCAATATAATTATTTAGGGATTGGATTTGATCAGGAACAAAGTTCCTTTATGAATTTGTAAATAACATTCTTTTTCTGTAATTTAAATTTTACAGGGGGGTAATCATTTTAAGCATGTAGTAGTATGCCCAATAGAATAATTTAAGCCCAATATAATTATTTAGGGATTGGATTTGATCAGGAACAAAGTTCCTTTATGAATTTGTAAATAACATTCTTTTTCCGTAATTTAAATGCATAGTAAAATTACTTAAGCATGTAGTAGTATGCCCAATAGAATAATTTATGCCCAATATAATTATTTAGGGATTGGATTTTGATCAGGAACAAAGTTCCTTTATGAATTTGTAAATAACATTCTTTTTCTAGACTAAATTTTACAGGGGGTAATCATTTTAAGCATGTAGTAGTATGCCCAATAGAATAATTTATGCCCAATATAATTATTTAGGGATTGGATTTGATCAGGAACAAAGTTCCTTTATAATCTCCAAATAACATTCTTTTTCTGTAATTTAATTTTACAGGCAATCATTTTTAAGCATGTAGTAGTATGCCCAATAGAATAATTATGCTCAATATAATTTATTGTATTGATTTGATCAGGAACAAATTTCCCTTTATGAATTTGTAAATAACATTCTTTTTCTGTAATTTAAATTTTATAGGTGCAATCATTTTAAGCATGTAGTAGTATGCCCAATAGAATAATTTATGCCCAATATAATTATTTAGGATTGATTTGATCAGGAACAAAAGTTCCTTTATGAATTTGTAAATAACATTCTTTTCTAGTAATTTAAATTTTACAGTGGGGGTAATCATTTTTAAGCATGTAGTAGTATGCCCAATAGAATAATTTATGCCCAATATAATTATTTAGGGATTGGATTTGATCAGGAACAAATTTCCTTTATGAATTTGTAAATAACATTCTTTTCTGTAATTTAAATTTTATAGGGGGGTAAATCATTTTTAAGCATGTAGTAGTATGCCCAATAGAATAATTTATGCCCAATATAATTATTTAGGGATTGATTTGATCAGAAACAAAGTTCCTTTATGAATTTGTAAATAACATTCTTTTTCTGTAATTTAAATTTTACAGGGGGTAATCATTTTTAAGCATGTAGTAGTATGCCCAATAGAATAATTTATGCCCATATAATTATTTAGATTGATTTGATCAGAACAAATTTCCCCTTTATGAATTTGTAAATAACATTCTTTTCTGTAATTTAAATTTTTTATAGGGGTAATCATTTTTAAGCATGTAGTAGTATGCCCAATAGAATAATTTATGCCCAATATAATTATTTAGGGATTGATTTGATCAGGAACAAAGTTCCTTTATGAATTTGTAAATAACATTCTTTTTCTGTAATTTAAATTTTACAGGGGGTAATCATTTTTAAGCATGTAGTAGTATGCCCAATAGAATAATTTATGCCCAATATAATTATTTAGGATTGGATTTGATCAGGAACAAAGTTCCTTTATGAATTTGTAAATAACATTCTTTTTCTCTGTAATTTAAATTTTACAGGGGGTAATCATTTTAAGCATGTAGTAGTATGCCCAATAGAATAATTTATGCCCAATATAATTATTTAGGGATTGGGATTTGATCAGGAACAAATTTCCTTTATGAATTTGTAAATAACATTCTCTTTTTTCTGTAATTTAAATTTTATAGGGGGTAATCATTTTTAAGCATGTAGTAGTATGCCCAATAGAATAATTTATGCCCAATATAATTATTTAGGATTGATTTGATCAGGAACAAAGTTCCTTTATGAATTTGTAAATAACATTCTTTTTCTGTAATTTAAATTTTACAGGGGGTAATCATTTTTAAGCATGTAGTAGTATGCCCAATAGAATAATTTATGCCCAATATAATTATTTAGGATTGGATTTGATCAGGAACAAAGTTCCTTTATGAATTTGTAATAACATTCTTTTTCTGTAATTTAAATTTTACAGGGGTAATCATTTTTAAGCATGTAGTAGTATGCCCACAGAATAATTTATGCCCAATATAATTATTTAGGGATTGATTTGATCAGGAACAAATTTCCTTATGAATTTGTAAATAACATTCTTTTTCTGTAATTTAAATTTTATAGGGGGTAATCATTTTTAAAGTGTAGTAGTATGCCTAATAGAATAATTTATGCCCAATATAATTATTTAGGGGATTGGATTTGATCAGGAACAAAGTTCCTTTATGAATTTGTAAATAACATTCTTTTTTCACTTTAAATTTTACAGGGGGGTAATCATTTTAAGCATGGTAGTATGCCCAATAGAATAATTTATGCCCAATATAATTATTTAGGGATTGATTTGATCAGGAACAAATTTCCTTTATGAATTTGTAAATAACATTCTTTTTTCTGTAATTTAAATTTTATAGGGGTAATCATTTTTAAGCATGTAGTATGTCTGAATAGAATAATTGTGCCCAATATAATTATTTAGGGATTGGATTTGATCAGGAACAAAGTTCCTTTATGAATTTGAAATAACATTCTTTTTCTGTAATTTAAATTTTACAGTGGGGTAATCATTTTAAGCATGTAGTAGTATGCCCAATAGAATAATTTATGCCCAATATAATTATTTAGGGATTGATTTGATCAGAAACAAAGTTCCTTTATGAATTTGTAAATAACATTCTTTTCTGTAATTTAAATTTTACAGTGGGGTAATCATTTTTAAGCATGTAGTAGTATGCCCAATAGAATAATTTATGCCCAATATAATTATTTAGGGATTGGATTTGATCAGGAACAAAGTTCCTTTATGAATTTGTAAATATTCTTTTTCTGTAATTTAAATTTTATAGGGGGGTAATCATTTTTAAGCATGTAGTAGTATGCCCAATAGAATAATTTATGCCCAATATAATTATTTAGATTGGATTTGATCAGGAAACAAAGTTCCTTTATGAATTTGTAAATAACATTCTTTTTTCTGTAATTTAAATTTTACAGTGGGGTAATCATTTTAAGCATGTAGTAGTATGCCCAATAGAATAATTTATGCCCAATATAATTATTTAGGGATTGATTTGGATCAGAAACAAAGTTCCTTTATGAATTTGTAAATAACATTCTTTTCTGTAATTTAAATTTTACAGGGGGGTAATCATTTTACATGTAAAGTAGTGGATGCCTATAGAATAATTTATGCCCAATATAATTATTTAGAGTCAGATTTGATCAGGAACAAAGTTCCTTTATGAATTTGTAAATAACATTCTTTTTCTGTAATTTAAATTTTATAGGGGGTAATCATTTTAAGCATGTAGTAGTATGCCCAATAGAATAATTTATGCCCAATATAATTATTTAGGGATTGATTTGGACTAGAACAAATTTCCTTTAAGAATTTGTAAATGGGCTATCTTTCTGTAATTTAAATTTTATAGGGGGGTAATCATTTTTAAGCATGTAGTAGTATGCCCAATAGAATAATTTATGCCCAATATAATTATTTAGGGATTGATTTGATCAGGAACAAAGTTCCCTTTATGAATTTGTAAATAACATTCTTTTCTGTAATTTAAATTTATAGGGGGTAATCATTTTTAAGTATGTAGAATGCCCAATAGAATAATTTATGCCCAATATAATTATTTAGATTGGATTTGATCAGGAACAAAGTTCCTTTATGAATTTGTAAATAACATTCTTTTCTCTGTAATTTAAATTTTACAGTGGGGTAATCATTTTAAGCATGTAGTAGTATGCCCAATGGAATAATTTTGCCCAGTATAATTATTTAGATTGATTTGATCAGGAACAAAGTTCTTTATGAATTTGTAAATAACATTCTTTTTCTGCAATTTAAATTTTACAGGGGTAATCATTTTTAAGTATGTAGTAGAATGCCCAATAGAATAATTTATGCCCATTATAATTATTTATTTTGGATTTGATCAGGAACAAAAGTTCCTTTATGAATTTGTAAATAACATTCTTTTTCTGTAATTTAAATTTTACAGTGGCAATCATTTTAAGCATGTAGTAGTATGCCCAATAGAATAATTTAAGCCCAGTATAATTATTTAGATTGGATTTGACTCAGGAACAAAGTTCCTTTATGAATTTGTAAATAACATTCTTTTTCTGTAATTTAAATTTTACAGGGGGTGCAATTATTTTAAGCATGTAGTAGTATGCCTAATAGAATAATTTATGCCCAATATAATTATTTAGGATTGATTTGATCAGGAACAAAGTTCCTTTATGAATTTGTAAATAACATTCTTTTTCTGTAATTTAAATTTTACAGGGGGGTAATCATTTTAAGCATGTAGTAGTATGCCCAATAGAATAATTATGCTCAATATAATTATTTAGGGATTGGATTTGATCAGGAACAAAGTTCCTTTATGAATTTGGAAATAAACACATTCTTTTCAATTTAAATTTTACAGGGGGTAATCATTTTTAAGCATGGTAGTAAGTGTCTGACAGAATAATTTGTTCATAATATAATTATTTAGGATTGGATTTGATCAGGAACAAAGTTCCTTATGAATTGGTAAGAATATTCTTTTCTCTGTAATTTAAATTTTACAGGGGGGTAATCATTTAAGCATGTAGTAGTATGCCCAATAGAATAATTTATGCCCAATATAATTATTATTTGTGATTGGATTTGATCAGGAACAAATTTCCTTTATGAATTTGTAAATAACATTCTTTTTCTGTAATTTAAATTTTATAGGGGGTAACGAAGCATGTAGTAGTATGCCCAATAGAATAATTTATGCCCAATATAATTATTTAGGGATTGATTTGATCAGGAACAAAGTTCCTTTATGAATTTGTAAATAACATTCTTTTTCTGTAATTTAAATTTTACAGGGGGTAATCATTTTTGCCATGTAGTAGTATGCCCACAGAATAATCTCATGCCCAATATAATTATTTAGGATTGGATTTGATCAGAAACAAAGTTCCTTTATGAATTTGTAAATAACATTCTTTTTCTGTAATTTAAATTTTACAGGGGTAATCATTTTTAAGCATGTAGTAGTATGCCCAATAGAATAATTTATGCCCAATATAATTATTTAGGATTGATTTGATCAGGAACAATTTCTTTATGAATTTGGTAACAATATTCTTTTTCTGTAATTTAAATTTTATAGGGGGGTAATCATTTTAAGCATGGTAGTAGTATGCCCAATAGAATAATTTATGCCCAATATAATTATTTAGGATTGGATTTGATCAGGAACAAAGTTCCTTTATGAATTTTTGTAAATAACATTCTTTTCTGTAATTTAAATTTACAGGGGGTAATCATTTTTAAGCATGGTAGTATGCCCAATAGAATAATTTATGCCTAATATAATTATTTAGGGATTGATTTGATCAGGAACAAATTTCCTTTATGAATTTGAAATAATGATCTTTTTCTGTAATTTAAATTTATAGGTAATCATTTTTAAGCATGTAGTAGTATGCCCACAGAATAATTTATGCCCAATATAATTATTTAGGGATTGATTTGATCAGGAACAAAGTCTTTTATGAATTTGTAAATAACATTCTTTCTGTAATTAAATTTTACAGTGGGGTAATCATTTTAAGCATGTAGTAGTATGCCCAATAGAATAATTTATGCCCAATATAATTATTTAGGATTGGATTTGATCAGGAACAAAGTTCCTTTATGAATTTGTAAATAACATTCTTTTCTGTAATTTAAATTTTACAGTGGGGTAATCATTTTTAAGCATGTAGTAGTATGCCCAATAGAATAATTTATGCCCAATATAATTATTTAGGGATTGATTTGATCAGGAACAAAGTTCCTTTATGAATTTGTAAATAACATTTCTTTTTCTGTAATTTAAATTTTATAGGGGGGTAATCATTTTTAAGCATGTAGTAGTATGCCCAATAGAATAATTCTATGCCCAATATAATTATTTAGGGATTGGATTTGATCAGGAACAAAGTTCCTTTATGAATTTGTAAATAACATTCTCTTTTTCTGTAATTTAAATTTTACAGTAAGTAATCATTTTAAGCATGTAGTAGTATGCCCAATAGAATAATTTATGCCCAATATAATTATTTAGGATTGATTTGATCAGGAACAAAGTTCCTTTATGAATTTGTAAATAACATTCTTTTTCTGTAATTTAAATTTTACAGGGGTAATCATTTTAAGCATGTAGTAGTATGCCCAATAGAATAATTTATGCCCAATATAATTATTTAGGGATTGATTTGATCAGGAACAAAGTTCCTTTATGAATTTGTAAATAACATTCTTTTTCTGTAATTTAAATTTTATAGGGGGTAACTTTAAGCATGTAGTAGTATGCCCAATAGAATAATTTATGCCCAATATAATTATTTAGGGATTGATTTGATCAGGAACAAATTTCCTTTATGAATTTGTAAATAACATTCTTTTCTGTAATTTAAATTTTATAGGGTAATCATTTTTAAGCATGTAGTAGTATGCCCAATAGAATAATTTATGCCCAATATAATGGCTTAGGATTGATTTGATCAGGAACAAAGTTCCTTTATGAATTTGTAAATAACATTCTTTTTCTGTAATTTAAATTTTATAGGGGTAATCATTTTTAAGTATGTAGTAGAATGCCCAATAGAATAATTTATGCCCAATATAATTATTTAGGGATTGATTTGATCAGGAACAAAGTTCCTTTATGAATTTGTAAATAACATTCTTTTTCTGTAATTTAAATTTTACAGTGGGGTACCATTTTTAAGCATGTAGTAGTATGCCCAATAGAATAATTTAAGCCCAGTATAATTATTTAGGGATTGGATTTGATCAGAACAAAGTTCCTTTATGAATTTGTAAATAACATTCTTTTTCTGTAATTTAAATTTTACAGGGGTAATCATTTTTAAGTATGTAGTAGAATGCCCAATAGAATAATTTATGCCCAATATAATTATTTAGGGATTGGATTTGATCAGGAACAAAGTTCCTTTATGAATTTGTAAATAACATTCTTTTTCTGTAATTTAAATTTTACAGTGGGGTAATCATTTTAAGCATGTAGTAGTATGCCCAATAGAATAATTTAAGCCCAGTATAATTATTTAGGATTGGATTTGATCAGGAACAAAGTTCCTTTATGAATTTGTAAATAACATTCTTTTTCTGTAATTTAAATTTTACAGGGGGGTAATCATTTTAAGCATGTAGTAGTATGCCCAATAGAATAATTTATGCCCAATATAATTATTTAGGATTGATTTGATCAGGAACAAAGTTCATGCAGGAATTTGTAAATATCTTTTTCTGTAATTTAAATTTTACAGGGGGTAATCATTTTAAGCATGTAGTAGTATGCCCAATAGAATAATGAAGTTCAATATAATTATTTAGGGAGATTGATTTGATCAGGAACAAAAGTTCCTTTATGAATTTGTAAATAACATTCTTTTTCTGTAATTTAAATTTTACAGGTGTGGCAATCATTTTTAAGCATGTAGTAGTATGCCCACAGGAATAATTTAAGCCCAATATAATTATTTAGGGATTGATTTGATCAGGAACAAAGTCTTTTTATGAATTTGTAAATAACATTCTTTTTCTGTAATTTAAATTTTACAGTGGGGTAATCATTTTAAGCATGTATAGTATGCCCAATAGAATAATTTATGCCCAATATAATTATTTAGGATTGGATTTGACTAGAACAAATTTCCTTTATGAATTTGTAAATAACATTCTCTTTCTGTAATTTAAATTTTATAGGGGTAATCATTTTTAAGCATGTAGTAGTATGCCCAATAGAATAATTTATGAATTTGGTTTGATCAGAAACATGTGAATTTGTAAATAAAATTGGTTTTCTATAATTTAGATTTGCAGGTCAGTTAATGTTATTAGGCATGTTCTAGTATACCCAATATAATTATTAATGAATTTGTTTTGATCAATACAAAGTTAATAAAAAGACATGTGAATTCGTAAATAATATTGGTTCACTGTAATTTGGATCTTGCAATGATTTATTAATGTTAGGCATGTATTAGTGTGAATAATATAAATATATATTTATGAATTAAGTTTGATCAGGAACATGGTTCGTCAAGTGACATGTGCATTTGTAAATAATATTGGTTCTCTATCATCCGCCCGTGTATTGAATACTGTTGCCACATCTGGTCGAGTGCCCCTGCTACTCTCCTCAGGCTTCTTGACAAAATACAATGGAGAATCTGTAACGTGATCGATACAGACTTGGCAGACCGGCTGCAACCACTCTCTCACCGGCGTGATGTGGTTTCCCTGTGCCTCTTCTATAAATACTTTCACAGCTTCTGCTCCGATGAACATAGATCATTGGTGCCTCCTAGGTACAAATTTACATGAGATACTAGACTAGCAACTAGGTCCCACCCTTTTACAGTAAAACAGATAAGATGTAACCGTAATTTCTACTCCAACAGCTTCTTTTCTCGCACTTCCTGCCTGTGGAATTCCCTTACACATGTCTTCTTTCCCGACAGCTACAATCTCCAGGATTTTAAATGTAAGGTCAATAGACACCTGCTATCACACTAACTTGCATCTATTCTCCCAACACTCTCACCATCTACCCAACCCTCATTCTCGGTATCCTTACCTGTCTATCACCCTCCTTCTGACATTTCCTATATCTAACCATCCTTTCTCACCACTTTCCCCTCTATGTAACCCCCTGCACAATAGTGGCAGTGAAATTCCTTGCTCAGGGTGAAACGATAATAAAAAAAAAAAAATTTGGATCTTGCAGGTAAGTTATTTTTATTAAGCACATAGTAGTATGTCCAATATAATTATTTATGAATTAAGTTTGATCAGGAACATGGTTCCTCAATGGACATGTGAATTTGTGAAAACCAGCATGAAAATTGATGTTTTGGTAGAACTGGATGGTGGCACTCTTGAGAATTTTTCTTCTGAATAAATTGCTTACTCTTTTTATTAGTGTAGCATTTTTTAAATCGAAATTGTGGTTGAATTTATTTCTGTGAATCACTAATGCATTCATTAGATTATTATTAGTGATGTCTCGTCTGTGTTCGTATATACATTTTTTTAGATTTCTACTTGTCACTCCAATGCACATTGAAAAACAATTTTGGCAATTTATTTTGTATATACCTCCTTCTTCATTACTATAATTTCGGTGTTTTTTAGAACTGACAGTACTATCAAAATATCAATTTACACCCTGATTTTTTCCTAATCTCACTTTTTCTTATGGAAATGATACTATAGCTAGTTGTAGTAGGATTCCATTCTAATGAAGGGTAATTGTATACCATGCAGGTTAACAGAATTTGGCCTTGTGAGAAGATAGCCCACTATAATTCATAAAATCATTATAAAATCAAGAAAGGCAATTTGAGTATAAAATAACATTTATATATATATACATTTCAATTAAAGCAATATTGAATATAAGTCCAAATTGTTCATGACAAATAATGATGAGCTGAAAGAGATTAAAGGCTTAAGAGTGTGGAAGCGTCTTGAAGGTAAGGGGATGTTCATTTTGAAGTTGCTGCTCCTAAGGTCAGTAAGTACTTTGAGGAATGTCTTTGAAGAGGTCAATAAGTACTTATGAGACAGGGAGAAAGAAAGAGGTCAGCAAAGTAGCAGCTCAAGTCAAGGGGATATTAATTACACTCTTCTCCTCTCGTTTTCCTGTCTGTCTAACAATGCTTTGTCTCCGCTTTTTATATCTGCCTTTTGGATCAGAAGCTCGTTTGGAATTTCATACTTGAATTTGATTCTGGGCTTCCCATTGGCTGGTAAATAAAATTCGCATAGGCTCTTGAAATGGAAATTTGATATTTGATTAATTTTTATTTTTCAAAAGGAACATCTGCACAAATCCACCTGTGCAGAGATGGTTTTTATTCATTCGTTTTTTGGTCGGCATAGAGCCAACATCCGGTCTTGCTTTAGTTCGGTCGGTATCACCATAATACTCAAACAGACTAACATACATACTAAAAAGTCCAAAGAAAACAGTTAAATTCCCTTTATTTTAACATCTCATGACATTGCACTGCACATGAAGGAATTCTAAAACTAAAATTGGTTTTGTTAATCTTTTTGAATGATTTGTGAGCATTTTTTATAGTTGCCAACACTGTTTGTTTATGGATACATAATTTGGAATAAAGCTCATTTTGTTTTCTTGCCTTGATAAAGTCCATCACAGGACGAAATGCGTAGGTGAGTTAAATACAGTTTTTCTTTTCTTTTTATTTAACCATATATATATATATATATATATATATATATTAAAAAATGTTCCAGAGATTTATGAAATAGATTCACAACCAACATATTTCAAATTTATTTGTTTGAACATTATTTTTAATAGATAATCATATTTTAGTAGATACTCTGTTTTTAATTCAACATTATATTTATGCATATGAATCTCTAGAGGCTTGAATATTTTTGAAAGATTTTGTTAAGAAAATTTGTATAATTCTGCAGGATTCGAATATGCAACTCATAACAACTTAGGGAAAGCCATCAATTGATCTGTTTTATCTTAGACTGCTCATCCATGAATGATTTTGCAGTTCTAACAAAGTCAAATCAAGTCTTATAAACACAAATTTTCAATTTCCCGTAATAGCTATCTTTCCTCTGAAAATGTATCTTAATGTAAACAAATTTAAACAGACAATGTTACAAAAAGTTCCAGAGATTTACGAAGTAGATTAACAACCAATATATTTTTAATTTATTTGTTTGAACATTATTTTTAATAATACTTGTATCTGAGCAGATACTCTATTTTTAATTAAACAGTATATATATTTCTACTGGCCTGAATATTTTTGAGAAATTTTGTTAGGAAAATATGTCATTTGGTATGATTTGAATCTATGACCCCTGACAACATAGGAAAGCCATCAATTGTTAGAAGTCCTGCTGAATGATACATATTTTCCTAATAAAATTTCTCGAAAATGTTCAGATTGGTAGATATATATAGTTTAATTAAAGACAGTATCTACTGAAATATGAGTATGTATTAAAAATAATGTTCCAACAAATAAATTAAAATATATATATATATATATATATATATATATATATATGTATATATATTTATTTTGTATATATTTTTATTTTGTTTTATCTTTTTCTTTTTTCTTTTTCTTTTTTACTTTCTTTGCAAATCTATTTAAAAAGAAAAGTAGATTGATTTTTCTCCAGTTTCTGAAAGGATTTTTCTGTTGCTGAGGTGATGTGTTATCCCCCGTGGGGATCTTCATATCGAAATGGTCATTCAACATCACTGAATTAATCCTTTTTTAATTTATATTTGCTCTGTAATATTTTATTACATGGAGCTCTCTTCCTGTATCATTTTTTAATATTAAAATAAAATTTTTAATATTAATTAGGATTGGGTTTTTGGAATTTACCTTCCTGCTTTTTTTCCCTTGGATTAAAATATCTGAATTAAAATATATATATATATATATATATATTGGGAGACAGAAACAGACAAACAGTGTAGACATAGCAAAAAGTATTGCGTGGTAACTCTCAGTTTAATGCCTCAAGTAATCTTCAGCTTACTATATTCATAACTCTTTCTCAATAATAAATAAGGAAATAGGTATTTGATTTTAATCCTAATAAGAAATTGTCTCACATCCTCAAATGAGACTTCTTAAATTTTAAATTCAATCTCCAAATTAATAATGCATCCATCAAACCTTCACTTTACACAAGACAACAATCACCCAATTCACTGTCATTATCCATATCTTCCAAACTGAAATTACCCAAGGCTATTATACGTGTAATAAACTACAATGTCAAATCTGTAAACACAACATTGTCACAAATATAACTGTTATTCCTCCAGGCACAGAAGTTAAAATAACCCACCACCACCACCACTACCATCTTACTTGTGACAGCTCAACATAGTTTACCTGATTGTTTGCAATGTCTGTGACCGAGGCAATTATGCTGGTGAGACTGGCCCTGAATGTCATCTCCAATTCAGCAATCTCAAAAAGTCAATTAGAGACAACTCTAATTACCCTACTATAGCAGAACATTTCAGCTTAATTAATCATAGTAGAGACAATGTTGGATGTGACCGTCTAGCCTCATCCTTTAATTTTTAGAAAAGCTTTAGAAAAGCTAAAAGCAATTTCATTATCAAATTCAATATCCATAATTTAAAATTAAATTAAAACCTAGGAATTCTCCGCAATGATACTTTTTACAAAAATAACAACTGAGAACAACTTTTTTTGTTGTGGTAATAACTGGACAAAACCTTACTATGTTTGTATCAGTTAAGTGCCATACGTGATATATGCTTTGGGTGATCATGTCTCGAAAGAGACATGACTGACTGGGCAGAAGATTATCCTGCAGTAGGTTGCCATTGCTTTCTGTGGTAGACTGGTTGCCATAGAACCATCTGTCCTATTATGTCAATACCCATCTCTTATCCATTTGACTCCAGTTCTTTCTACATCATCCCGTATATCGTTTTCTTTTCCTTTCTCTCTACCTTTGCAACTGTCTTCACATCTGTTTTCCCATCCTTCTCTTGCCCTTTCTCTGACACCCCCTGTAGATGGTTCGTCTTTCTCTTCACTCTTCTCCTGCCTAAACTTTTACTCTCTTATGTAAACTCCTGTGTATCAGTGGCAGTACAGCCTTGCTTGGGGTGAAATGATTAAAAAAAAGGCCTGGATTAAAAGAGATATTATCACTGAAGCATGTATCACATATGGCACTTAACTGACCGACTGATTATTATTATTAGTTAATACTCTTCATTCTATATTCTTGTATGTGCACTCTTATTAAAATGCTAATAAGACAAAGTAAAAATGTTTTCTCAGATAAACACCTAATCACATACAGTTGATATAATCTGACTGGAGTTCTTCTTCATGTGCTGTGACCCCTCAAGGCAAAGGCAATCGGGGTTCTGCACAGTTTCCTATCCTTTGTAGCTCTTAATAAACATTGTCTTTTTATTAATTCACTCAAGGACTGTTCTGCCATCAATTTCATCAGACTCTCTAAGTATGTTTTGTGTTGTTTTTCTCTTTCACACTTGCCTTCAATCTCTCCTGTGAGTATCAGACTTTCCCATCTCTCTTTTCTTATTCTGCATCCTAGAATTTTTAGCTATCTCTTCCTGATGATAAATATAAGTTTCTTTTTTATTTCTGTTTTCTCTAGAAATTTGTCACTGATGTAGAAGTCAAATAACTTACTTTCTAATATGGCTGCACCTTTTGGCTCCTTGCAATAAGGCAGGCTAGCTAATCTACCTCATTTATAGGAGAGTACCTAATGCAGCAGGTTGGTTAGTCCATTTTACTATAATGGCTCTGCCCAACATATTTTCATGAGTAGATTCAATTCACTTCATATATCTCTCTGTTTATTCACTCAGTAGGTTATTTTCAATGAGAAGTGATTACACCAATCTTCTTGCATGGCAAATCAACTACGATTAACCAATATTCAACAATTGATCACATTTTCGATACATGATATTCTCTGTATCCATCTATGGAACCATATTTCTGTTGCTTCAAGTCTCTTCCTTTTTTAGGTGATTATCCAGTACTTCCTTTGCATATAAGAGGACAGATATTGCATAGCAGTTCAGTACTCTTTGTTTCTAACGATGGAGTAGAAGCATTAAAAATCTTTATCAGGTGCCATGACCAAAGGATTGGTGGCTCTCAAACTGTGGTCATTAACATCTGCTGTATTGTAAATTTAACCAAATTCAAAAAAAGAAAAATTCAATAACAATCATCAAATAAAAGTTTGGGGTGAAAAAGCAGACATGTATGTCTATACATGTTAGCATTGTTCTTGTATATATATGTATAAGTTTTTATAAGTGAGTATGTGGATGAAGAAAAGTGAGAGTGTGCAGAGCAAAGAAATTGATATGTATACGTAGAAAAGTTTGTGCATGTACACTACCAGCTATAATTATTAAGCCATCCCAGTTTTTAAAAGAAATGATGTATTTCATACTATTTTTAGTATTTACTGCCAAGTAGATAATACTAAATGAAAATAAAATTGTTCTTTGTTAATACTGCATAATAACATGTGCATCAAACAAACTGTTCAGGTGTCCAGTTTTTGTGCTCTCTTCCCCATGCTAGTCTCTTCATATTGGCTGGCCAAAGCAAAGACTTCCTGGCTGCCTTGTAAAAATTGCAAAGTAATAATAACAAAAGAACCATTCTATTTTCATTTAGAATTATTCACTTGGCAATAAATACTAAAATAGTATGAAATACATCATCTTTTTTAAAAACTGGGGTGGCCTAATAATTATGGCCGGTAGTGTATATACTTATATAAACAGATAGGAGTGTATATATGTAAACAGATACATATGGTTATGTTTGTAAATATGTAAATATATATGTACTTTCTGAGTATATGTGTGGTTTATTAGTATACTTGTGTTAATATATGTTAATATTATTTATACATTTATAAGTCCAGTTTTCATAAATATGTGAGTGTGCGAACTCAATAGTTATATGTGAATAGGGATGTATGTATGTATGTATGTATGTATGAGTAGGTGTACAAATAGACACATTTGTATGTACATATATATAGATACAGACATATGTGTATGGGATATACGTGTGTATGTGTGTAAGTATATAAATATATGTGTATTTTCTGAGTATATGTGAGGTTTGTTAGTATATTTGCATAAATATGTGTTAGTATTAATTATACATGTATAAATCTGGTCTTCATAAACATGTATGTGAGTATGCAAACACAATATATGTGAATATGAATGGATGTGTGTGTGTATGTGTGTATGTAGGTGTATGGAAAGACGCATTTGTATGTACATATATGGAAGTATGAACATATGTGCATGTGGATATAAGTAAGTATACGTGGTTGTGTTATTATGTAGTGTTATATATGTATATGTATTCATGTACCCATGAGTGAGTGTGTAATGAGTATATGGTCACTGTTTTAGCACAATGAACTTTTCTCGCCTGGCCTAATGATCTCCAAATGAGATAAGGCCAAAGTCTCTGTTCTAGATCATGTTATTTGATTTTCATTTCATTTTAAAAGAAATGTTTATTCTGGGAAAATATTTGTACCAAATGGAACGAATATAGTGCGGTCTGATGAAATGAGCCAATTTAGCTCATAGAAATGAATTATAATTAATAACCACTCCAAATGATGTGTTGAGTTTTCCTTTATAAATATCATATTGCTCTGGATAGCATCCATTGAGCTCTTTATACAGATATAACACTTAATATTTTATATTAAGTTGATCTTGTTGGATTATCTTTGCCATTTATGAACTTGACATCATCACCTCTCTCTCTATATATGTGTGTGTGTGTGTCTGTGTGTGTATGTATGTATATAAGAGCCGCCCACTAACTAAACAGTGCATGACCAAAAGTATAATTTACAGAGCTAGCATCTATTTTGATGATGATGTTAAATTTTATATTTGCTCAACTAAAAACCAATGGAAATACCATTATTACAATCATCAAGTGACTTTAAGCAATAGTAAATAAAGTAAAAGCACTGCCCTCTCAACTCAAAATATTTCTAACAACAAAAAACAATTATAATCTCGGATATCATTGTAAAATCCAAATTTTGCAATGAAATAAGAAATAGATATAATTTATGCCTTTTAGAAAAACTCATCTCAAAACACTTAAATAATCCTAATTTACTTAACAAAAGAAGGAAATTGATGACCATATGAAAACATAGATAGAAATAACTGCTCAGATACATCAACTCGAACAAACTCATATTCTCCTACGTAGACTTTTTTTACATTATTTTTATTATTAATGACTTTTGTTTTCACCTAAAATAAAAACAAGTAACCACCCTTGACCCATAAGCACAAAACATTTAACCTCTGGCCTTAAAAATATTCTACCTATCTATTTAACTTTTAAGATTTTACTTTCTAATTTCATGTTTAAGTTTTAGTTCAAATCAAATTAAAATATACAATTAAATATTTAAATGATAACATCCCAGCATTATATTATATAACTAGTATGAACAACACAAGAGTCAAAAATTTAAATCCCAAAATAGTCAGTTCATAATAAGCACCTGATAATTGCATAGTGCATGAGACTCTGAGTCATGTTATAGACATAAGATATATATGTGTGTGTGTGTATATATATATGTATATATATATATATATATATATATATATATACAGCAAGAAATACAGCCCTGATGAGTGAGGGCATCATAAGTAACTGTATTCTCATGAAACTTTGAAGTTGGCATGAACCTGCTTAATTAATGTGACAAATTCTTTGCACTAAAGGTATATATATATATATATATATATATATATATATATATATATATATGTTTGAATTTTTATTTGTTTAACATTATTATTTTTTAATGGATACTTGTATTTGAGTGGAAAGTTTGTTTATATATATATATATATATATATATATATATATACACACACTTAAACAGTACATTATAATTTCCACTGACCTTAACTGTTTGAGAAATCATTTGAAAAATATCTATCTTTCAGCAGGAATCAAACCTGCATACTCTCAACACTGGGGAGATGCTACTTTTAGATCAGACATGTCTTACCAAATGACCATGAAAGCTTTCATGGTAGACAAGATTTAATCTAACCTTTATATAGATGTTCTCCTGATTCCTTTTATCGAACAATTAGTATCTGCTCAGATTCTATTGAATGTAAACACACTCAGCCGAAGACAACATTACAGAATTATATGAAAATTTATGAAACTGGCATTAGCCGACATATTTGAATACATATGACATATTTTTTTACCCTTTAGAGTTATAGCTTGATTGACTTACCTATGTAATATCTTCAGGTTGGAGAATGAAACAACTGTTGTTTGAAAAAATCTCAAGAAAACTCATATGCACACATGTATGTCTTTGTTGCTTGCTTGATTAAGTGTGTGTAATAAGTATATACATATGTTTCTGCTTCTCAACTTGGTTGAGAGTAGCTTGAGAGTTTATAATTTGACAGTTGGTTTATATCTAACGCCATAAGGAAAGAAGACCAATGCAGTGCAATAAGAAAGAAGAGAAAACAGTGTGCGAAGTCAATGTAGATATAAATAGTGATATGCATTCATTATGGAGTCTTGTGAAAAGATCAAAGCACCAGTGGAACTGATAATGTATAAAATCTTTCCAATAGTTTTAGAGGCACTTAAAAACCACAGGATTTAGTCTTGCTTTATTGCTGTTAATCTTCAGAACAGCCACTTGTCTGCCAATTGAAACCTAAGAATTGTGCCAGCCACATTTTAGAGCCCTCAAGTCTATCAGGAAAAAGTGTGAATGGTCCTTTCTTTAATTGAAAGTTCAGATCGAAATTGAAACATCAGGTAGTCATTTTGGAGAATCAAGAAATAAATTAAACTGAAGTGCTAAAAATTGAGGGACAGCAAGACACTAGATGGCTTCACTCTTCTTACTTAGAAAAATTTGTGGGTGGCATAAAGATAAAGAGGTGGTGTAGCTGTGGCAGCAATACAAAGCAGTTAAGTCTTAACACTTTTAGTGCCAGAATGGCATTGTTATAACATTTTCTTGGGCTACTGTAGAATAATGTACAAATATCAATGTGTGTTATGGCATAATAGATATTGGCTTGGAATGGAAAATTGGAGAGTTGAGTTAAAATTCCAGTTGAATTCATTGCATTCACTTGCACACAAATACTCTTGAGAAAGATATTAATTCATCCCTTCTCCCTTCAGCTATGGGTTAAGTAGCAGGACAGATTGGGTTCTATAGACTTGGTTGGCAAGAAAGTAATGGCAACCTACTACAGGAAAATTTCTGCCCAGTCAGTCATGTCACTTTTGAGACATGATTGCTCAAGTGTGTATTTTGTATGGCACTCAACTCTTTGTATAAACTGCAGGTACCCACAAGTGATGCAGAAGAATAGAACCACTAGCAATTGACAAGGATGATAACTATTCATTGAAGGGGATCTCGTTGCATCAAATGCTATTCCATTTCAAAGCTGGTGCTGCTCAAACAATTGGTCAACACACTGTACAGTTTACACTGCATTTCATGGACGTTTGATAGTCATCTACCAGCAAATGTACCTTTACTGATACGATGCCATCAGTGACTGCACTTCATAGAGAATATCACTGTAGGAAGACTAGTGCTGTGTGACTAAGTCAGCTCTTTTGGACAGACAAATGATTGATGTGTGAAGGAAACTGCATGATTTAAACTATCATTAGGGTGTTATCTTATACCAAAAAAACAACAAAAGCAAACAACAGATTCTCATTAAAAATATTCATTAAAAAATTTAAGGCGTCAATTAATAGAATCAGTTATGAATACTGTAGTAATGTTCTAAAATGTTTGTAAAAAGAACAGTTTTTTTTTTCATGCTTTAACACATGCATGACTATAACATTACAACATATAAAAAAATTCCATTTTGGATAATTTTCACATTCTAATGAATGCTAAGCAATTTGTCAACCGTTATATTTGAAGCAGAAAAAAAGTTTACAAGAATTTTTAGCAACACAGTTTTGCAGTTATTTTTGTTACCATTAAACTATTGCCCGGTTCCCACTCCACCTATGCCTATTGAACAGGTGAAGAGGCTCATCCCTTGTTCCCTGTCTAGGATGTGGTTTCCAGCTTTCTCTTTTCCAATCTTTTCACTCTTACGTAGCCCCCTACGCATCAGTGGTGTTACCACCTGGGGTGATATGATTAAAAAAAAACAAAAAACTCACACCTCTGAAGATGATCTCGGAAAGAGATTGAAAGCACTTGGGTACCTTGAGAAATGAATGATAACATCTGTCAACATTACAACTCATTTCTGACATCTTTCAATTATAATATGCGAAAGATTATCCATGAGTATGAACGAATTTTATTTAAAATAAACAGACACAATGATTGCAATTTATTTCATCTGACATGTCTAAAAGAAAATTTGCTGGCTAAATATACATATTTTAAATATATATATATATATATATATATATATAATTATTCAGACATCATAATATTTTCTTTCACTTTCTACAAACTTATGCCAGCTTAGAAAATTTTTGATTTGTTCCCTAAAGGCCTTTACCCAGTCAAATCTTTCTTAAACTTCCTTAATTACGTGCAAATGTATATCGAACTATAAATGTAAATCGAACTATATCTCACCCCTACCACCATTCTCATATCTGATTCACCGCTGAATGACTTGAGGCGTAGGATACTTATTTCAGCCTATTTACTTCCTTTGAGCAATTACTCCGGGATTTGCTTGGTTTCGAAACTCAATCTCGGTGTAGTAATTGCAAAAAGGAAGTAAAAAGGGTGAAAATTTGGCAAACTACGTGTGAAGTCTTTCTGCAGTGAATAACATGTTTTGAACCGTGGTTACGGGGTGAGATAAACAGCGACAAGAAGTTCGATATTTTTCTAGTTGTTAACTAGAAAAAAAGGTAGGTTTTGTCAATAAACAATTATCGATTTGAATTCAGCATTTACATTTGCACGGAAATAAGGATGTTTTGAAAAAATCTGAAGGGTTAAAGGCCTTCGGGGAACAAATAAAAAATTTACCGCCTGCTTTTGTTTAAATATTTTTTCATCATAATATCTCTTCTCTCTCACTTGCAGGGATACAGGAAGAATTAAATTTGATATCACAAGATATTCTTCATCAAACAAGGGAAGACTCAAAAATACCAAAACATATTGTTACATCATAAACATATATATATATAAGCACCAAAAATGTATTTATGGACTGATTATACTGCAATCAGCAGAGCTGGGGAAGACTAGCTGCCGACTGGAGGACAGAACTGGTGATGATTGGAGAGACAATGGGCATCTCAGAAAGACGGGAAGAGAGGCAGCAAGGGTTAGCTACCTGAGCTGCATGCTCTGCAAAGAGTATCCCATAACATACTGTGGAAAAAACTGGAGAAATATACCCCCAGTGGATCCCGAGATGAGGGTGGGTGGAAGAGATCCAAAATAGGATGGAAGTAATGGTAACGAATGAAAACTACCAATCACTTACAAATAAATGCATCTGCAGCAAGAAGTGTAAGAACATACGAGGCTTGAAGATCCATCAGAGCCGGATGAAATGTCTCTCCAAGATACAGTTTCCCAGAATCAGGGCATGGAATCCAGAAGGAAAATAAAATGGCCTCCAGCAAACCAAAAGGAGTCATGGCAGAGGTTGGATACCGACATTTGTGGGATTTTACAGTCAGCCAGACAAGGGAGTGTGGAGTACCAACTGAAGTTTAAAGATCCAGAAAAGATCCAGAAAAGATCCAGAAAAGACAGGTGCAAATGAACTTTTCCCATTGGCTAGAGTTAACAATAAAAGTATGAATTCTGCCAAAAAGAAAATTAAAATCCAGGCAAGTAGCACCAAAGTAAGGAGCTGAATTGGTACTTTTGGACCAAAAGTCAGGGTTACTGCTGGAGCCGATATGATGTTTATAAATCCGCAATTGGCAATGAAGGCAGGACACCACTGAAGAGCTCCTTTAAGCACCAAAAATGTATTTATGGACCTATATATATTGAAAGTATCTTTTATCTGGCCTTATTTCTTATGAGGATAGATGTAAAATTCACAGGCTGACTATGAAGTAATAATGCTAGAGCTGTAGAATCCTGCATGCATTAATTTCAACTCTTATTGATTTTTTTTGTTGGGGGGGGGGGTTGACTGACATCTGACTGTTTAAAGAATACTATTCATCCTGTTAGTCACAAAAAAGTCATCAATAGCAGATATGACATCATCATCATTACAGTATTGATTCCTGGCCAACAGTTTTTTTCAAGTTGGGGAACAGATGATAGTCAAATCAGAAAAAATAGGAAGGATGATCAATCAGTTCAAAGCTACAGTCACACACAGCAAGCATTAAAACCAAGAACTTGTGTGCTGGAGCATTGTCCTTATAAAACAAGCCAGCTTTCATCAGTTTCCCTGGGTATTTGGTCTTGATAGACTTTTGTTACTGTCTCACCAAGTTGATTTATTGCTCTCCATTGATGGTGCAGCCCTTTTGGCTCTTGTACAACCTTCTACATTTGTATTTCATTTTCTAATATAATTCTGATCATAAATATAGCATCTCCTGTTCCAGTGTTTATAATGGGACAATGCTACTCTTGCCCTGTTTCCAGTTTAATTCTACTATGCACTTCATTCATCAGAATCTGGATGACGAGCTTAGCTATATGACTCACTAAGCTGATCGTCCAATAGAGCTTGTATTTATTTGCAGCTGATTTCTTAGGCATCTCTATGAAAATGGATTTATTAAGGTCTTCTGGTATCTCATCACTATCTCATCACTGTCATTACATTTTCCTTTTAATTGGTTATTCCCATAATCTTTTTCAATTCCGAAATAATTAAAGGCTGCTAATTGTATATAAGAAGCAAACTAGTAGATAAAATGAACAAAAGCATGCTGACATCTTCACCTTCATACTTCTTTGGCCACTTTGTATGACAGACACGATTCACCACTGCTGCAGCCTGGTATTGAACTCACAACTCTAAGAGTCAAATCAGGAACTAACCAACATTTATTAAGGGCACATAGCCCAGTGGATATAGCCAGTCAGTCAGTTAAGTACCAGACGTGAAACACACTTAGGCGATCATGTCTTGAAAGAGACATGACTGACTGGGCAGAAGATTATCCCACAGTAGGTTGCCATTACTTTCTGCAGTAGACTGGTTGCTAGCCAAAGCTATAGAACCCAATCTGTCCTTTTATTTAACCCATAACTGGAAGGAAGAGACGGATTAATACCTTTCCCAAGGGTAAGTGAATGCAATGAATTCAACTGAAATTCGAACTCGGCTCCATGATTTCTCATTCCAAGTTGATATTCACTGCACCACAACGCACATCCTCGATGTTGTACAAATCACAGTGTTATACAAATGGCAACAGAGATGAGGACAATAATCCGAATAATGTAAATACTGTAAATAATAATGTTATGCTTATCAGTTTAAGGCTTTACCTATTGGTATTTCCTTTTGGTTATTTCTCTCTCTTTCGTAGCTTTCAGTTAAGTAATGGCAAGTGTATTGAAGAAAATTTAAACATAAGGGATCAACTGGTGTTGAAAAATATCACTAGTACATTGTTATTTACTGACAATAATAATAATAATGCTATTTGTCTATATTTCTGAGATGAGGTAGTATTTACAATATTTACATTATTCGGACTATTGTCCTCATCTTTGTTGCTGTTTGTATGACGTTTCGGCTGTTGTATGCTCTGGCCTTCTTCAGGTGCTAGGAATTTCAAACCAAACCCTTTATTACAATCACCGGGTTATATCATTCTCATTCCTTGCATAGTAGTAGTAATGCCATGGCTGGATGTCATGAGTTTTCTCCCTCTAACCCTGCAAGTTACTTGTTCACCATTGCTGTAGCCTGGCGTTGAGCTCACAACTTTAAGAGTTAAGTCAGGAACTAACTAATGTCAATATCCACTGGGCCATGTGCCCCTAAGGACAGTGGATATAGACATTATACAAATGGCAACAAAGATGAGAACAATAGTTCGAATAATGTAAATACTTCCACAACTCAGAAATATAGACAAATAAAAGGTTCGGTTTGAAATTTCTAGCACCTGATGAAGGCTAGAGCATACAATGGCCGAAACATTGTACAAATGGCAACAAAGATGTGGACAATAGTCCAAATAATGTAAATACTGTAAATAGTAATGCTGTTTGAATGGACACTATTCCTATGTAGTTAGGTTAGGTAGAAGCAAAGATCACAGATAACATTATAGCCTATGGTAGTGAACATTGGAACATTCACTCCATTAATAAAAAGAATTATAATACCTTCCTATGGTAATAGTAATGGTAAGTTTAACTACTTTGATATAGGATACATTTGATATTCATTGTCATAAGTAAAGTAAGTTGAAATTTATAAAATCTTATCTTAAAACAGTTTTCCAGAAAAATAGACTCGTCATGTCCACAAACTTATCATTCTTTCTAGCATTGAAGGAAGTTCCCTTCCTACCCTTTTGAAGTTAGTGTGGAAAGTCAACAGCTTAATTAGATAATTGTTTTCCCTTTTAGTTATATATGCTATGAATTTTTTTGTTGTTATTGCCAAAATTATTTGGAATGTTATGTTTGGATAAATTTTAATATTTTAAAACTTACTTCAAATCCAGTCAAAAATTTGGAAAGTAAAAATATAGTTTATTAAGTGAAAATATAATTTATGAATAAAAATATAATTTTTAAGTGTAAAATATAATTTATAAAATACAATTTATAGGTGAAAATATAATTTATAAGTAAAAATATAGCATTTATTAAGTGAAAATATAATTTATAAGTAAATATATAATTTAAAATATAATTTATTAAGTGAAAATTGCAGTTGTTTTTTAGAATTACAGTTCTTGAAATTTGTTGACAAGTTAGGATTCAAAGATTTGTAAATACCTTTTCAGTAATTTAATTCTTATTGAGAACTCCTTAAATGTGATATTGTGCCACACTGTGTTCAACAGAAGCATAACTAGATATTTAAGTCTAAAATTTGTTTTTCTGGTAATTTTGTTTTGAAAATAGAATTACAGCCACTCCTCACTACGACAAGATTTTGAAGAGAATGAAAACAAAAAAGAAACTTATACTTAACAATAGGAATAGGCAGTTGAAATTTGTGGAACACCTAAAGAGGAAGGAGGGATTGGAGAACCTGATACTCACAGGGCAGGTTGCAGGAAAGAGAGACAGAGCAAAGCAACCCATAACATACTTAATGGGTGGTGGAGCAGGGTTTGAGAGAAATAGCAAGACAAAATATATTGAGAGCTAAAAAGGAGAAGAATATGTGGAGGGCCATGATCACCTATGTCCTAAAGAGACTCAATATATAAAGAAGAAGACACAAGAAATTGTTTCATGTCAATGAGCTTCAGACAGTTTCAATATCACTTTTGCATCATTTGTAACATTTCTAATTTATTTCTAAATACAGTTAGTCAGTTAAGTGCCATACATGATAAACACTTGGGCAATCATGTCTCAAAAGAGGCATGACTAACTGGGCAGAAGATTATCCCATAATAGGTTGCCATTACTTTCTGTAGAGTGGTTGCCAGCCAAGGCTATAGAACCCAATCTGCCCTGTTATTCAACCCATAGAGTAGATAGACTAAACTATCGCCCGGTTCACACTCCACCCACGTCTATTGAACAGGTGAAGAGGCTCATCCCTTGTTTCCTGTTTAGGATGTGGTTTCTGGTTTTCTCTTTTCCAATCTCCTCACTTTTTTTTTTTTTTTAATTGGAGTAGATAGACTAAACTATTGCCCGGTTCACACTCTACCACATGTATTGAACGGGTGAAGATGGTTAATCCCTTGTTTCCGGTTTAGGATGTGGTTTCCGGTTTAGGATGTGGTTTCCGGTTTTCTCTTTTCCAATCTTTTTACTATTACGTAGCCACCTGCACATTAGTGGCATTACTGCCTTGCTTGGGGTGATACGATTAAAAAAAAAAATAACTGGTGGGAAGAAATGGATTAATACCTTTTCCAAGAGCATTTGCATGTAAGTGAATGCAAGTAATTTAACCGGAATTTGAACTCAGCTCCCCTGTTTCTCATTCCGAGCTGATATTCACTGCACCACAATGCGCATCCTACTAAATACAGTAGTGAACAGTAAATGTATAAAAACAAATTTGAAAAACAGCTCTATATTCTGAACATTATATTGGTTTTCATTCTGTAAATAAAGTTAAAGTAATTTTATATTTCGATACATTTTGAAGGAAAAGAAAATAATTGTAATCAAAATTTTCTTATTGCCTTTCATTCTTGATAGTGTCCAAAAGCATCTCTGTGTTCTTGTGTGTGATAATTAGACCTTCTTCCCCACAGACAAAATCTTGCAAGCTTTTTGCAAAGTGTTCAAACAAACTACATACCTTCATTCTACTAGTTGTAAATTTTATGGCTAAGATTTGCCATGACACACACATATTGAACCATTCTCATTCCCTTTGCATTCCATTAGTGAGATGTACACTACTGGCCATAATTATTAGGTCAACCCAGATTTTCAAAAAGAAATGATGTATTTCATACTATTTTTAGTATTTATTGCCAAGCGGATAATTCTAAATGAAAATAGAATGGTTTATTGTGATTACTATTTTGCGACAATTTACCCATCGCACCCTGTAGATTTGCTATATATTTATATACCCTACCTACCATAATTATTAGGAAAACCCAGATTTTGAAAAGAAATGATGTATTTCAACGTATTTTTAGTATTTATTGCCAAGTGGATAATTCTAAATGAAAATAGAATGATTCTTTTGTTATAACTTTGCAAAATTTAACAAGGCAAATAGCGACAATTTAGCCATCGCACCCTGTAGATTTGCTACATATATATATATATATACTGCCGGCCATAATTATTAAGCCACCCCAGATTTTTAAAAGAATTGAGGTATTTCATACTATTTTTAGTATTTATTGCCAAGTGGATAATTCTAAATGAAAATAGAATGGTTCTTTTGTTATTACTTTGCAAAATTTTACAAGGCAAGGAAGCAAAGATGAACTCATTTGAATCACCCTAAATTTTCTTCATTTTTTCATTGATGAAACTGTAATATAAGTAATTATTAAATATTTATAAATTCATTTGATGCACATGTTATTGTGCAATATTAACAAAAGAACCATTCTATTTTCATTTGCAATTATTCACTTTGCAATAAATACTAAAAAATAGTATGAAATACATCATTTTTTAAAGCACTGGGTGACCTAATAATTATGGCCGGTAGTGTATGTTCCACTGAAACAGTTTTTTTCCTACAAAATTCTGCTTTGTGGAACCGACTACCAAGTGGGTGCTTCCCCGCTCACCACAATCTGAACCTGTTTAAATCTATTTCAACCATTATCCTCCCAGCATATCCTCATAAACTGTGCCTTTTATCCCATAACCTTTTAGCTTGAGTGGCTCTTTAGCCTTGTTTAGGATGAACATCATTGTATAAAAAAATCTTATAATTTGGACTGGTTGGAATTTATTTTTTATTTTATGAGATTATAAAACTGGACATAATCACTTGAGGTGGGGGGCACTTAAACAGGTAAGTCATTTAGTGAAGAATGGCTTTATTTCTTTTTATGAAATATATTAAAAATCTTCATTTAAGCTATAATGAAAAGTAAGAAGAACAATCTAGAAGGAAATAGAATTAAATGCTAAGTTTATAAAAATAAAGAAAAAATATACCTGGAAACATTTTAATGTGTGAGTAAAAAGGCCATTGTATATTGTGTGTTAGTCATAGGAAAAGACAGTTAAAATCTACACTGAGTTGTTAAACTGTCAAAATCCACTTAGCTTGTTATAGTTCAATTTTTTCTTTTTTTTTTAGGGGAGGTAGGTTATTTGGGGGAGAGATGTTTATTACCTGTCCACTTATTCATCATCTGTCATTGGTCATAGGTTACTTTAAGGTCAAATTTTTGCACCTAATGAAAGAAGTTAGTGTTTCCATTAGATTTAGTTAAGCTGGACTGGATTAGGATTTAGTTACCTTTCTTCATCTCCTGTGCATTCATCTATGACTTTATCTGCTTTGATACAAACACCTACTCAGATATAAATGCCCATTGAAACTAGACCTTTCTATCTCACACCACCAGGCATGCACATGGGTACACACACACACACACACACACACACACACACACACACACACACACACACACACAAAACTACTGATGGAAACACCTATTCCTACATACATGCTTATAGATACCTGGCTTTTTGTCTCCTGCCGTGATGCATGCAGATGTATTCTTACAGATACACACGCATACACAGAGAGACACACATACAAACACACACACATACAGACATACAAAGAGACAGACACACGTGCACACAGACACACGTGCACACATCTGACGGTAGTTGACTTGTTAAACACGTATGAACATTACATTGCCAACAAGTTTAATCAATATTTTTGGATCTCGTGAAAATGACAATGACACTAGATTCTTTCAAGTGACTTGCAATGCTTAGTGCAAATGTGGCAGAATAGGTTGTTTTATACAGGGCCTGGCCTGTTTTGTAAACTCTGTTCTGTTTGGTTGTGGGTTTTCATGTGACAGGTGAGAGATACATGTGTAATATACCTGCTATGATACAAAAACTCATGCCCACAAATACTTAGCTTTTTGCCTCCCACCATGATGCCTGCAGATGTGTAGATACACACAGAAACATATAAATGTGCATACATGTACAAACATATATATGCATACATATTTGTACGAATATGCACACAAATGAACTCCCCACACAGGTATACACATGTTGACACACATACAGAAATGTGCATTAACACATGCAGATGCAGATGCATATATATATATATATACACACTGAAACTCAAAAATGCACATATACACTTACATACACACACAAATACATGAATATGCACAAATATACATTCATGCACATGCACTGACAGGCATTCATATACACATGTAGGCATGTATACACATGTATTCACATACACATGAGCCACAAACATACATATTAACACATTAACACACATGTACATATACTAAGATTGTGTTTTGGAAAAGAACAAAAAATAGAAAATGGTTGACCAGTGTATAGGCTGTATAAAACAAAACTGACATCATTTTGTAGTCTAATAAAATACACAATTCTCACACAAATGATTTCAAATTTTAACAAAATGTGTAATAGCTAAGTTGACTGTATGGTAGATTTATCTCAGTGAGAATCTACCAGGAAAATGAATTGGGTGTATCAGTGATAACAACATTGTGCAGTTGAAATGGCTGACAAATTCCACCTTTTGATTTTATATTCCCAAATTAATGTTTTGATGAGTGGTTAACATTTGCAAAAAATTTTTACAGCTTATCAACCAACTGCAAGAAATATTTTTAGATTGTAAGAAATTGTGTTTGTGATAATTAATAGATAATGAATATGTATACACCTTGGTTCCCCCTCACTGGAATGTGATTGGCTGGTGTCAGCCATAAATATAGACTAAGGTGAGGATATCCAGAGATTCAGAGATCTATTGCTATATATCGCCGTACGACGACAAAATAACGAGAACACGCATATATAAAAATATAAGGTTATATTTTTATTCTTGACGACGAACCCGTGTGGAACAGAGAATGGAAGAGTGAGAGCGCACATAGAATGGGTCGACGGAAGTGTAGTTTTTGCCTGTGGTGTCCCTCTGCTTCCACTGGCCGTTCTCTGCTAGCGAATCCGTGTGTCAAGGTCTTTTTATAGTCTTCTAGAACCGGGACTTTCCTTCCGGTTTTGCCTCGCCCACGCAACGCCCATGTAATGCCAAGAGACACCTGTTCTGTTTGCCTCCGTAGTCATTTCCGCCGCTGTCGGAAATAAGGTCAAACGACATCCGCTCCAGGCCCCGACAGGATGTATTTCTCAAACACCTGTCTTGTCGTTCGCCGACCCCTTCACCGACGGGAAACACCATCGCTTGCATCACCTTCCTCGGGTGGGGCCAGATTGTTATATTACACTATTACTCGAGGCCTATTGGTCTTCAGCTAGAGATCTACATCTACTGGCTATGCCTACATCTCAGGATCCGATGAGTACTGTACATCACATCTATTCACTATATTGTTCTACCTGGTCACATTTGCCTAAACCACTTAGTTACCCCAAATAATATATATATATATATATATATATATATCCCTTTCTGGGACATATCAGGCTTTTAGATAATAATGATTTTTTTTTTTTTTAATCGTATCACCCCGAGCAAGACGGTAATGCCACTGATGTGCAGGGGGCCATGTAATAGTGAAAAGATTGGAAAAGAGAAAGCTGGAAACCACATCCTAAACAGGGAACAAGGGATGAGCCTCTTAACCTGTTCAATAGATGTGGGTGGAGTGTGAACCGGGTGATAGAGTGAGGCAAGTCTCACTAATTAATGAGAGAGAGAGAGAGATGAATTTCAAAGTATAGTTTTTGCATATTAGGAAAAATCTGAAAATGTAAACAATGTCTTTGAAATCCATTCAGTTCTTTAGTGATTGTAAATGTACACTTTTAAGCACTGTTTCAGGAAAAGTGACAAATTTCAAATGAAACTATTGTAAATCAACAAATATAAAATTCAGTTCTTTTCTCTCCATGTTTAAAGTGCAGAGAAAACTAACTGAAACTCATGGCAATGTTACAATAAATGCCAAGCATGTGTCAGCAATATTTTGTTTACTTGAAAAAATTTGAAATAGCTATTTAGTTCAGGGACAAGGAATGCTCTTGTAGACATTAGAACTTAAAAACTGATGAATTTGAAGAACTTTTAAAAGAAGAGGCAAATCAACATCCAAACTTTCAAAAAAATCAACTTTAGAAAAAAAAAGGGGGGGGGGGAAGAAGGAAAATGTCTTTGACATTATAAATATGATCATGGAATTTAAACACTTTTCATCCTCTTTCTTGACAATTTGATAGAAAAAAATGGTGAAAATCCAAAATGAAAAAAATGATAGTTTAAATTCAGACAACCTTCATTAATGAATAAAAGTGTTTTTCTTTGTAATTATTAGAATTCAGAGGGGATCCTCTTTTAGAAGTAGACAGGTTCACCTATTATCTGATTGAAAATCCTCATCAGTGATTGAACAGAAGTGTTGATTGATTCCTTGTTACCTATTCAGAAATGGATTTCCGATTCCGAGTCTACTTCAACTCTATTCTTCTAACGTCACCACCTAAACTCTGAAATTTTATTTCTTTTTTCTTAATAGGGGTGCACAGGATTACCTATTGTCCAGTTTATACTTTACTGCATTCTTTTGAACAGGAGTTGCTGTTTATCCCTTGTTTTCTGTTCAGAATTGGGTTTCCAGTTACTTCTAAAGTCTTTTCATTATTTCAGCAGCCTCTTGTGTCTTATTGAGATTATTACCTTGCTTGGGGTGAAATGATTAAGAAAAAATGCCTGAAAGTTTGAAGAATTGTTACTGCAAAGTGAGCAATAGGCTTCTCATTATTCTCATCCTTCTCTTACCCGCTTCCTGACACCCTCTATATTCTGTCACTTTTTCTTATAACTTCCCTCCGATGTAACCCCCTGCACAACAGTGGCAGTATAATGCCTTGCTTGGGACAAGATAATTATAAAATCTCTCTCTATATATATATAGAATAATAATGTTTTTGTTAGTGTCATTATGGAATGGAGTTGTTGAGGAAATACAACAGACATTGGTTTTAATCAAGAAAGTCTCAATATACAAGGACACTCACCTTTAATTTAAAAAAATAATTTGGTGCCTGTTGTATTTAGATGAATAATCTAACTGAATTCAGCATGCTATCACATTTGTTTTCATTTTTACAACTTTGTATATATATATACCGACTCCACGGATAAAATTATTCTGAAGAAGTCCCAATCAATAGACAAATGCAGGAAGTTTTTCCACTTTGTCATTCAATTATCCATGTTATTCTCATATATGAGCTTGTATTTCTGGTTTTTGGTCTTCGGATCTGATAAGGTAATTTAATTTATTGCTCCTCTTATCCTCAAAAATCACATCTTTTTTTTACACACAAATTTGTCTTTTATTCTGACCTGAAGAAGCCAGAGCCCAACAGACATGATAAATCAAATTATCTATGAGCTTATGCACTCTGTTTCATCATCTCCACTTTTAGTTCAGATACTATTATACATGCTACAAATGCATATATATATATATATATATATATATATATATATATGATGTGATGGGTAGATTGTTACTATTTTACTATTTTGCTCTTGTGTGTTACTTGTTTTTGATCGACTGCACACTGTAGTAGGGTCAGTTGGGTACTGTCTGTTTTCAAAAGTGCACCATGATGCAATTCACTTTGCCATAAATTTGGAAAAAGCATTTTGTACATTCTTGGCTTTCACACTGAAAGATTCAAAGTTTTTCTTTTTATCCTCATATCACATACGTTGCACATATCTTTTCGCACAGACATATTTCTCTCTATCATTGTTGCTTTATATTAACTTTTGATATAATCCTGGCTTCTACTGTTAGTCTCTGTTAGTTACTTTACTTATTCTTGTTTTTGACCCTGCAAAAGAACCATTCACTACCAAAGGGGAAAATCTTTACCATATCTCTTTTGTCCTATTACTTAACCCATAACTGGAGGGAAGAGATGGATTAATACTTTGCCCAAGGGTATTTGTGCATAAGTGAATGCAAGGAATTCAACTGGAATTCAAACTCAGCTTCCTGATTTGTCGTTCCAAGTTGATATCCACTGCACCACAACACACATCTGTTAGGTCAGTCAGTTAAATGCCATACGTGATACATGCTTGGGCGATCGTGTCTTGAAAGAGACATGACTGACTGGGCAGAAGATTATCCCGCAGTAGGTTGCCATTGCTTTCTGCGATAGACTGGTTGCCAGACAAGGCTAGAGAACCCAATCTGTCCTGTTATTTAACCCATAACTGGAAGAAAGAGAAGAATTAATACCTTTCCCAAGGATATTTGCACGTAAGTGAATGCAAGGAATTCAACTGGAATTCGAACTCGGCTCCCCAATTTCTCCTTCTGTGCTGATATCCACTGCACCACAACGCACATTCGTTAGGTACTTGTAACAAATTCATAGTGATAGATGCTAATAGAAACAATATTATTAGCTGTTTCCTTATTTGAAAAAATTGGCTTTCATTGACTGTGCGGCCAGTGCTGAAATTTATTAAATCTTTATCTTGGTTTCTCAAGTTTAGTAGCTGTTATCATACTTTCCAGTATTGATAGGGGTTTCTTTCCCAACCTTTTAAGTTGTGGGAAATGTCAGCATTTTGATTATATCATCATTTTCTCTTCAATTTACATGTGCTATCTATTTCAGTTTTTGCTACTGCTGAAAGTGATGTGGTTTCTGTTATTTGGTATAATTCTTTGTGATTCAAAGAAGAATATTCTTTGCCAAGATGCAAAGGCTTCACTCACTCAAAGCCTTTTTTAACCATTGATCTGAGATAGTGGCAGCTGAGAGTTTAGATATTTTTAAATGGATTTTGTGGGTATGCTTGACATCCATGTAAAAGTTTTAATCTGCCAAGGTTCTATAATAACATGTCTTGAGTTTTCAGGTTAATGTTTTATTAGAAACTGTGTTGTTGAGTGAAACTACTTCAAGTGCTGCTTATTCTATGTTCAATTTCCTCATCTTCTATTTTAAATTTTCATGTTATTGTTATAGTGGAACATCCTGCCATCCCCGAAAATGGAATGCTCTAGACTATAAAGGATGGTGACAAGTGGTACCAGGGAGAGCAAACGTCTTAGGCAAAGGCATTTATTTATTGATAGTTTATTCTGCTTCTACTCATTGATCACTTATCTGTATCTTATTGTTAATTGTACAGTAGTACAATAAATCCGTTATATCATATTCCTGTGTCGAGTACCATTCTTCCACTAATCTGTACACAGATATTTCTTTCCAGGATATATGTTAGGGCGCCGCTCCTATTTGACTACAAATGGACTGTTCCCATTGCTATATATAGCAATGGTGGATTCTCTACAGGAGAGTCATAGAGAGTCACTTGAGAGTCTCTAATGAGTTACTGAAGAGTCAGTGCGAGTCAGTGAAGAGTTAGTCACACTTCCGGTGGCGTACCGGAAGTAATCACGTATACACACGTCTTACGATGGATTGGACTCTTGTATCTTTCTATTGTAAATATTACTAATCACTTCTGTACATACTAACCATCTTTCCGCGGAATACAACTTATATTCTGATTCTGTTGTTGAGTTATTCATTTATACTTGGCGACATAACAATATATCAGTTATAAATGATCCAAAGCTAGTCCTTCTATTTAACCCTTAGATAGGATGTGGAGAAAAGATTTTTTTGTTTTTTTTTTAATTGTATCACCCCGAGCAAGGCAGTAGTACCACTGATGTGGAGGGGGCTACATAAGAGTAAAAAGATTAATTAGAAGAGAGTGAAGAGGAAGATGAACCAGTTAGAAAGAAGCAAGAGAAGGATGGGAATACAGGTGTGATGACAGTTGCAAAGGTGGAGAGAAAGGAAAGTATATACAGGGTGGTGAAAGAACTAGAGTCAAGATGAAGGAAATGTCTAAACCAGAATTTAAATTCATTTCACCAATTTCTCAATCTGAGCCTCTACCAATGATTACACTTGCCTTACTTGTAAATTTTAAAAATAACGAATGCTTAAGTTCCCAGATATACATTTTATCCTCATATCACATACGTTGCACATATCTTTTCGCACAGACATATTTCTCTCTATCATTGTTGCTTTATATTAACTTTTGATATAATCCTGGCTTCTACTGTTAGTCTCTGTTAGTTACTTTACTTATTCTTGTTTTTGACCCTGCAAAAGAACCATTCACTACCAAAGGGGAAAATCTTTACCATATCTCTTTTGTTATTAAACTTTTCTTTTTATATTTTATGCTGCAGCAGTTAGGTGATAACAATATATATATATATAACCAGATGAAGAGAACCAACAGGTTTGGAATCATGAGTTCTTCGGCATTTAATTTTTAAAAAGTGCTCCATAGAACATAGATCATAAAGCATAATATATTTAAATTCATTTTTTATTTAAAATTAATTTAATTTAGATTGCAACATGGAAATTTCTGTTTCTAGATTTAAATTTTTTTATTTCATCATCAGGTAATGTTCAATAACTATGGTGAATGAAATGTAAATCATTTTCACCATAAATAAAAAACAAATTTATATATATATATATATATATATATATATATATATATATATTAGTCATCCACATACAAGCCTGTTTCGCTGTATCAAAGCGAATCAGTGTGGCTAGACGCATACACTTGCCTCTGGCCAGGATTGAAACTCAACCGATTTGGTGTCAGTCAGAGTCGCTACTCCCTAAGCCATCGACGCATGGTATCAGAGAAGGGAAATTTTAACATATTGTATCTAAGCAGTGTATACACACGCCAGTCACCAAGAGAACTCAATTAATTTCTGAAGATATATATATATATTAGCAAGGAAAAATTGGATTTTGTATGACATACAGCTATAATCTCCAAGAATTTAAATGTAAAGTCAATAATCATCTCCTATCTCACTAACCTGACCCAAATCCTGCTACTCTTGCTGAGATAATGTTCTTTTTCCTTCAAACTTTTCCCTCGTTCATTCATCATTTCAGTCAGTCACACTTGGGCAATCATGTCTGAAAATAGACATGACTGAATGGGCAAAAGATTTTCCTGCAGCAGGTTGCCATTATTTTCTATGAAAGACTGATTGCCAACCAAGGCTATAGAACCCAATCTGTTTTGCTATTTAACCCATAGCTTGATGGAGAAGCACCAGATTAATACCTTTACTAGGGGTATTTACGCGTAAGTGGATGCTACCAATTCAGCTGGAATTTGAACCCAGCTCTCTGATTTCTCGTCCCAAGCCAATATCTACTGCACCACAACACACAACATTTATTTACTTTAAAAAAAGCCACATTGCTTTTATTCTCTGAGTTTTATTATTGCCAGTCATTACAAACCAAAAGTGTCCTTGATGGTTTTCCACTCTTTGTGAAGAAGAAACCCTTTAGTTACTTTAGGAATTAGAATCTGCCAGTACGAAAGCAACAAGGAAGTAATTCTTCTGCACCTGTTTAGAACAAATGCACATTTTGGCCTCTGGCCAAATGGCACATGAAAACAGAGTGAAGAAACTGAAGACACTGGCACCTTACCAGTTTCTTCACCCAGGTAGACATGCAGATATGCAGTCAAGATTCTATAGAAAAAAAAAAAAGATGACTTCGATAATCTTTCTCCGTGTTCCTTTTAGGGCACGACTTTTTCTCAATGTGCTTTATTTCCTTTTTTAATTTCTTTTGAACATTTTCATTATTCATGCGTTCAAAATTCACAAAAGTAAATGCGTGTTACTTGCACCGAGGGACCTCAAATCCTTTGTACATGTTTATCAAAAAATGCGCAGATACACAAAGTTGATGGATAAGTTTCTACTTTTGTATTGGCAGCAAATGTCATTCAGTTAAGTGCCATTCATAGCATACACTTAGGTGATCATGTCTCGAAAGAGACATGAATGACTGGGCAGAAGATTTTCCCATGGTAGCTTGCCATTATTTTGTGCACTAGACTGGTTGTCAACCAAGGCTATAGAACCTTTATGGTCATATCATATTGAATACACTGGTTCTCGTTTGATCACTGAAGTTAAGCAACGTTGAGCCTGGTCAGTACCTAGATGGGTGGCTGCTTGGGAATACCAGATACTCTAAGTGTTTAGTGATGGATGTGCGTGCTTACGGCCTATCACGTTGAATACACCAGTTCTCACTCAATCACTGAAGTTAAGCAACGTTGAGCCTGGTCAGTACTTAGATGGATGACCACTTGGGAATACCAGGTGCTGTAAGCGTTTATTGACGGATGTGCATGCTTACGGCCATATCACGTTGAATACACCGGTTCTTGCTTGATCACCAAAGTTGAGCAATGTTGAGCCTGGTCAATATCTAGATGGGTGACCACTTGGGAATACCAGATACTCTAAGTGTTTAGTGATGGATGTGCATTGTGGTGTACTGAATATCAGCTCAGAATGAAAAATCGGTGAGCCAAGTTTGAATTCCAGTTGTATGCCTTACATTCACTTACATGCTGGTACCTTTGGGAAAGGTATTAATCTGCCCCTTCCCTCCAGTTTTGGGTTAAATAACATGGGTAGGACTTGGAACCTTACCCTCAAACAAATCCCAATGAAACTTCCTCCATCGGGGAGGAAGCTGGCTCAACCTGACTAGGGTGAATGTGGCTTGCACACATATAGAACCCAATCTGTCCTGTTACTTAACCCATAGCTGGAGGGAAAAGATGGATTAATACCTTTCCCAAAGGGTATTTGTGCAACAAATTCAACACAGCAAATAAATCTATCTTTAAAAGAAATATTGATGGATTCTTTGAGAATGGAACAAGAAGTGGTCTGTGTAGACAATATTGGCAACTGTCTGAGGAAATTTTCAAAATGATATAAAACAAAAATTCAATATACAAAATCTTTTTATTTAAGTAACTAAAAAAAGTTCCTTTTGGGTGGTTTTAAGTCTTTTGAAAAGGAAATGAGGGAATAATTTTTCTTAATAATTGCTTTTATATAAATATATGTTTTTTAACAGTTGCAGTTTTTTCAAGTAAAAAATACTTCTTGTAGTATTAAACTCACAGCTCTTTGGGTCAAATCACTGAATCCAACCGAGTTGTGAGTTCAATATCTAGCTACAGCAGAGAT
The DNA here is from genome assembly GCA_037127315.1 of Ascarosepion bandense. NCBI lineage: Eukaryota > Metazoa > Mollusca > Cephalopoda > Sepiida > Sepiidae > Ascarosepion > Ascarosepion bandense. The sequence continues at coordinate 868,098 of JBBBDQ010028785.1, forward strand.
GAACAAAAAAAAAAAAAATACTTAGAGAGTTGAGTTAAAGGGAGGAAACTAATTAAAAGTTATAACTCATGGAACGAAAACAATCTAGCCTGGCGAACGAAATAAAGAGTTCAGTCTGAAATTCCAATCACCTGTAGAAAGTCAGAGCATATAGTAGCCGAAACATTGTCAATATGGCAACAAAAATGAGGACAACAGTCTGAACAATGTAAATAGTGTAAATATATTGTGTGTGTGGATGTAATAAGACTTCAGGATGTTGGTGATTATGGCCATACAAGGATATCATTTCTTTATTAATTCTGAATAGATATGTTTTCCTGGGAAAATTAGTGGAGTAACCTTCCTTTGCATTCTCACCTGTTTTGAATACAGAGCTGGTTCCCTTCTAGACTCACTGCTACTCAAGCATAGAGAACTCTAACCTGTGACAACTGAGTAGTGAGTTCAATCCTCACTGGGTGCCCCATATTTTTGGTCTTGTGCCATATCTAAGCGGCACTTAGAAAATCGACTATCTAATTTAGAGTTTGGGAGGAGAAGAGTTGACTTTTTGCTTTTTTCTAAAGGTGTCAGAGAAGTAAAACTGAATTTCAAACTGCTGAGAAAGCTAAAAGAAATCACTTTACTGTCTTTTCCTCAAATTATTTTTTTTAATCATTTCAACCCAAACAAGGGAATAAATCCACTAGGATGCAAGGGGTTACTGAGTGTTAGGGAATATGGTAATAACTACTATTAAGGAGTGAGGACAATAAAATAATAAGAAGACAGAAGGTAATGATTGACATTGCAATTAAAATTTTGACGGTCAATGTTGACAGGGAAGAAAGAAGCCAGAAGAGATTTACACAGGTGTCAAATTTTAGCATAGAACACATAGTTTCATCTAGTCATGTCAACTGGAAAATGATGAGACCTTGCTGCCAGTCTGGTACTGTGTATAAATTTATAAAGTCTAGACACAAAAGAGGAAAGTTCATCAGTACATCAGAACAATTACCATGGAAATATTTATGGAAAAAACACAAAGAAACTATGCTGTAGCAGTGAGCAAGGGACTGAAGCTGAGATGCCAGGGCAGAATCAATAACATTGCAGATTTTTCTTTGGATTCTATCTAGAATCTCTAAATATATAACAGGAGCATCAAACATGGAGCAGGGCAGTTCACAGACAGTAAAGGGTCTGTGGAAAGTCATGATCATTGAGAAAAAAGAAGAAGAAGAAACATAAGTATTCTTTGTTTACACACCACTTTTTTTATACATAAGTATTGTTACTGTAAACATCATAAAGCTGCATAAGTACAGTTTGGCATGTACATGAATATGTTCTGGTTTTCTTGAAAGTATTGGTAATATTCTGTCTTTACTCAAACCATATAATCTATTTTTTGTTTGCAAAACAGATGATGAGCAATTACAAAAAAAAGAAAAAAAGAAAGTTACCATTTTCTTGAAATTTTCTTCAAATTTCCTTCAAATAAATTTCATTTGCATTCTTCTTTTTCTTCAGCTGTTGAAGGAAGTTTTCATTTTTTCTTTTAGTTGCAGATGGCAAATTTAATTCTGAAAATTTCTTAACTTCTTCAAGAAGGAAAAAAAAATAGAATTTTGTTGTTAAAAGTTGGCTGATATATCTTTTTACTTGCACTTTCCAAAAACTTGCAACTTGCAATTTACTTGTGTTTCTATTTTGTGCTTCTTTGAAATTGCAGTTACTGCAGTCAGCTTTCTTGTAAATGAAAATACTACTTATAGAGTGAACATGTCTTCCTGAAGATATTGAATATCGTTTTTCTACTACTGAAGATGATGACTGAAATACATTTTCCTTAGTTGAATTGCAATACAGAAAAATGATTTTGAGGTGTATATAATTCATTAACAAAAAAAACCCCCAAAACAGAGAGAAGGAGACGAGGTGGAATAACTGCCTTTGCAGTGTTGACAACAAGAAGCAGAAAGGTTTTTGCATTTATTCCTATCAGGAAATATTGAGTTAGTAAAAGCTATCATTTGGAGGGGGGTGAGCATGAGTGAATGTGTACGCAACTTTATTTATAGGTACGTGTGGGTGATATTTTTATTACATTCTTTAAGATCGATGAAAGAAGAACAATAAAAGAGACCAAAAAATAAAATAGTAAAAGTCAAAACAAATTTTCTGTTTTACTTTCGGTTCTGGGATCTACCTGATTCTACAGGTGAACCCAGAGATTGGCAGATGAATAACTATTCTCCCAATTTTGCTTAAATTTCCAATTTAAAAAAATCCATTAAAAATAAAATTCAATTTCAGCAAATGTTAAGATTTCTAAGTATTTTAATTATTAACAATTGTGGATGAGAAGGAATTGCATTATTTTTGTAATGTATAGTTACAACTGACACGACACAAAAAATAACAGATATTTCTTAGTTTGAAAATGCAACTTGAGAGTTTATATAAAATCACTAATTACAGGCACACTTGAAAGCAGGGCCGTAGCTGATGCTAAAAAAACACCAGGCACAGAGAAAATTGCCCAGATTTATTAGTTGACAATGTCATGACGTCATCACTGTCATCCACTTCCAGAAACTATGATTTTTGTGGATTTTTTCGGCTATTCCAATGGAAATTAGGCACAGAATACGAACAAAAGCAGGAAATCCGGTTCAAACTTTCTGAGTATAACCAGTCTTTTCTTCCAAAATTAATAAATAAACAGATTTTTACTGCGTTCATTTGGATGTTTTCTTTGTTTTTCTTTCTTTCTTTTTTTCTTTCTTTCAGAGTGAATTGTTTAGTTTGATTTCTGATGAAGACATTTTTCCTTGCCTGGATTTACACTATGATTGCACGGATCAGCCCGGACCTGTGCCTGATGTGACCGGTAGTAAGATACGGCCATGCTTGAAAGTGAAAGACTGCTTTTTTGAGGTGAGGCAGGGATCAATTAAGCAGTTACATCAGATATGATCCAGAACTTCCCACTTCATCATCTGATCCCTACTTGGATCAGTTTTTCCCTCTTGTTTTCTAATCAATCTTACACAAATTGGTAGCAGCACTTAAAAAATAAAAAGGGTTTAAAAAATACCTTTATTGAAAACAAAATTAATTCACTATTTCATAAAACCACAAAAATAAATAGTGGAAAAAGAAAGGTAGAGAGCAAAGAAAGAGGGAAGGAGAATAAAATAAGAAAAGGAATAAAAAGAGTGATGAAGTGAGGGAAAGGGATGAAACAAGAGAGAAATGTAGAAGAAAGCAGAGGAAGAAGAAAGAGAGTAACAAAAGAAGAGAAAGAATATTGGAAGGAAAAGAGAATGGAAGGAAAATGAATAAAAACAAGAATGGGTGAAGAAAGGGAGACAAGTTGCAAGAAAATGGAAAATACAAGGAAGAAAAAGAGTAGTAAGAAAGAGAAGGAAATAAAAAGAAAAAGGAAAGAAGAATATATAAGAAGGTATCTTTATAAGACAAAGAAGGTGAAAATGAAAGAGAGAGGAAGTAAGAAAAAGAGTTTTAGAAGAACAAGAAAAGGAAAAAAGAAAGATGATAAGAATGTGATAAAATAAGAAAAAGATAAGGGAATAGTTGAGAGAGAAAGAGCAAGCAGCAGTAAATGAATCAATAAAAAAGAGAGAGAAACAAGAAAAAGAGAGAGTGGCAACAAAAATGAAGAGGAGGACAGAGGTAATAATAGGAAAGGTGATACTTTTTGGTGAGTTAGTGATTACGACTGCTATAAAAGGAGATCAAATACCAGAGATAGAGGAGAGAGTGATAGATAGATAGATAGATAGATAGATAGATAGATAGATAGATAGATAGATAAAAAGAGGCAAAGAAGAAAGAAAAAGTTGGTGAAAGAGAGAGAGAAATAGTATGAGAAAGTAAGCAGAATGAAACTGAAAATAAAGAAGAAAAAGAAACAAGGTAAATGAAAGAATGAGAAAGTCTGAAAAAGAGAGACGAAAAAAAGGAACAACCCTCTTTCTGTGACTTATGTCTGTCCAGAATTTGGCTGATCATAATTCTCCACAGCTTTTAATGAAAAAAAAACTGCTAAGTGTTTTAAAGAGAAATTGCTAGATAGAGTTAGAGAAGAAGAAAGAGTAGAAAAAAGTGACACAAACGAAACAAGAGAGAAAGATGTGTGAGAGAGAGAGAGAAATTAAAGATAAAAACACTGTGAAGAATATGAGAGAAGGCCAGTGAGAAAGATGGACAAACAGAAAGAAGGGATGAAGAAGAGAAAGAGAAAGAAAATAAAAGAGGAAAGACTGTAGAAAAATAGGAATAGAAGGCAGCTGAGATAGAGAGAGAGAGAGAGAGAGAGAGAGAGAGAGAGAGGTGATAGCAGAGGCTGAGATATTTTGGCAAGAAAGTTTTTAATAATTGTCATGAAAGGATGAAAAAAATTTAAAGAGGAAATCCATAAATGCAAGGATACACTGCCATTTTGTGGTTACCTTATCAAGGACTGACAAACCAGTGGACATTACCTATGTCATATATTTACATCAGCAACAATGGTAAGGATTATGGAAGTGTCAGTTGAAGTGTTGGGCGGCGGCAGCAGCAGCAGTCAAAAATGCCTCTACAATGAGGGAAAGAGATAAAAAATAACCAAAAAAAAAAAACAAAACAAAAATTACTGTTTCTTGCCGCTACTTCCTTTCCCCCTGATTCCACTAAAAACAATTTTATAATCTATTGTTTTTTTTTTATCTACAGTTGACTCAACACTGGGCCCTCATTGGCAAAGCTGAGAATTTATTTTGTATCCCTATGCTTCACAACCGTGCACATTGTTGCCTGCTGTAGAGTGATGGTTTGTAAATTTCACAGACCATGTACCAGAGGAGCAGGTTTAGTCCTCACAGGGGTAGACCCAACAAACGCTGATTCAAACAATGGGTATTTTAGCAAAAGTTATTCATTGATGCAGGTTTGATAAAAAATGATGGGTAATAATTGATAACCTTTTTGTTTGAATACAAAGCAGTATGTATGTTTAGATCCAACGAACATACTGATTTGTATGCATCCAAACCCACAGAGACTGACACAGATACACCTACCAAGAGAAGGTTCTTGTACGCAAATACATTGTGTATGCATGCTGATGCACAGGTAAAAACATGAATATTGACAAATATCAATATATATAGATGCATACTGATTCCATTCATAAAACACAAGCTCAGACTTATGTATATATATATATATATATATATATATATATATATATATATATATATACACAGCCTTTGAGATCTGAAAAAGAAATCACTCGACCAGCGGTTGAGAACAAGGGAAAATTTACACGCCCCAAAATCATTTTACTTGACCAACTCCATTTTCTCAATAGTCGCCTTATGTAAACAGCCTGAATTGCTTACAGAAAACAAAAAATGAAATTTTAATTAAAATTTCAAATGTGTTAGAAAGGATTTAAAAATTAAAAAAAAAATAATAACAAAATTTGATCTTTCTTCTTAATAATAGCATAAACATTTTGTTGATAAAACTTTGTTTTTATTAAGTTTGAGCCCTTTTAACATCATGATAGGCTGTTTTTTGGGGGTGGAGTTTGGCAATTGAGTGGAGGTACGCAAATTCGTAATTTCTTTCTTCTGTTTGACTACAACCGCCATCTCATAAATGATAAAAAATAACAAATCTGATTTTCTCAACTATTTTCTATAAAAATATTACTTACTTGTATAAGTTGTTTTCGGTGTGTGGTAGAAAGAAGTATGCATATTTTTTTCTTTCTTTCAAATATTTGTTTTTAATTTTTGTAAGTGGGGAGGAAATGAGGAAATATAGATGTTGAGTCAAGGATAATATTTTTCCAAATGAGTTTCTAAAAATCTGTGAACATATTTAATCTGGGTGACAGAGACATTTTGGCTTCACTCTGGAAGTGTTAGTTAAACAAATGTTTACACTGACCGGGATGATAAAAGCAAGACAGGAGGTTGTCAATCTAAATTTCATTTGTCAAATCTTGCTTTGATGATTGCGGAATGTCACTGTCTTGATTTGCATGATATTTTTCTATTTGATATTTGTTTATTATCTGGTTGTTCCTTCTTCTCCTTTTTGGTTCTTTGTTTTCTGTTGTTGTTTTTTCTTGGTTGTGATTAATTGTCTATGTATCTATATGTGATATTTTGGGGGTTGCATTTTTGTATCATGTTTATTTATTTTTGTTGGTAATTAAGTAGCAAAGTAAATAATTATTTGAATGTCTACATTCCCTCATTATCTCATTTCTTTTTTTTTTTGTTAATAGTTTACTTTGGTTTTTAAAGGTAATTATTGCTAAGAAAGATACAAAAACAACATAATACTGTCAAAATAAATATGGAACCAAAGAGAAAATAACATCACCACCAAAATTAAATGGAAAATCATAAAAAGAGTACCCTCAAACAATAGCAATAGAAAAAAATGCAAACTATGTTTGGAGGAAAAATTAGCAATAATTACCTTTAAAAACCAAATTAAACAAAAAGAAAAGAAGAGAAGAAACTATTGATCCTAAAGAAGAGAGAATGAAAGAAAATGAAAAGTGGAGGAGAAAAACCTTTCAACCAAAAGAAGAAAGAATGCAAAGGAAAAGAAGAGGAGAAACACTTGAGCCAAAAGAAGAGAGAAAGAAAGAAAATGAAAAGGGGAGGAGAAAAACCTTTCAACCAAAAGAAGAAAGAAAGAATGCAAAGGAAAAGAAGAGGAGAAACTCTTGAACCAAAAGAAGAGAGAAAGAAAGAAAATGAAAAGGGGAGGAGAAAAACCTTTCAACCAAAAGAAGAAAGAATGCAAAGGAAAAGAAGAGGAGAAACTCTTGAACCAAAAGAAGAGAGAAAGAAAGAAAATGAAAAGGGGAGGAGAAAAACCTTTCAACCAAAAGAAGAAAGAAAGAATGCAAAGGAAAAGAAGAGGAGAAACTCTTGAACCAAAAGAAGAGAGAAAGAAAGAAAATGAAAAGGGGAGGAGAAAAACCTTTCAACCAAAAGAAGAAAGAAAGAATGCAAAGGAAAAGAAGAGGAGAAACTCTTGAACCAAAAGAAGAAAGAAAGAAAAATAAAGAAGAGATGAAAAGAAAAAAAAAGAGATTAAGAAAAGAATCAATTATTAGTTTAGATTCCCCAATCATTTTCTCATACATATTTACTGTGAAGCACATTTTAAATGATACTTTTTTCATTGAATCTACAAGAGAAATATAAAGAGATACCATGATCTTTGTACAGTTGGGATTTATATTCACATATTTGCAAGTATAGAAATAATCCAAAAATCCTACAAGCAAAATTATATTGCAGCGAGTGCAGTGCAGTGCATGTGACTTTTACTGGTTGTTAAGTGCATTTAGCAGGATTCCTTGAGCTACTGCAAGAAAATGTAGATATAGCTTGGGATATCACATAACTAGTGTTAAGAAGAACAAGCCAGTTGAAACACTTGGATATTTTCTCTAGTGTCATGAGAACGGTTCCTCATCAAAGATGAATAACAGTTTGACATATGCCTTATTGAATAAAGAACCTGGAATGAAGCAGTTAAGTTGAAATGTCATAAAATTAAGCTAGAAGAAATAAACTGTTACATTTTAGTAAAGAAAAATCTTAAGATTTTAGGCATTACTCTCTCTCTTTCTCTTTTATTTTTAGGTCTGTGTTGGTTCTCTTGGAGCAATTCTGTTTTGGAATTCTTTGTCTAAACAGTTCAAGAGAATCAACACAGACCTAAGAAAATAACCATATGTGTCACATGTGAGAATGTTAAGAGTTTTTAAATTGTTCACCTAATAAAAGCCTCAAGAGCCACTCAATGTGGTTTTTGTGTAGACATAAGAAGAGAAAGTAGGAAGTAAAGTTAATGATGATAAAAGAAAAAAAACAATTTACTCTGAATTTAAATAGGCTAAGATTGTAGTTTTAAGGAAAGCATCCTCGTGGGAGTCTGGTTCATTAACTATTAGTTCTTGCAAAGAAACTGAAACTTTTTTTCTTACAAATAGAATATGAATTAATGGGGGGATTTGACCCTGTGTCTTAGTTGGTCTTAGCTATACAAATCTGAACTACTGGAATTAAAGAATGGAGCTTGTATAAAGAGTTGATATTGAAACAACAATAAAGTAGTTTAGGCAAGGTCTGGCATATGCGAGCAGTAATGGGCTGTACGTTACTATGATGATGCATGATAAGTTAGCAGAAGGTTTGAATGAAGAGTAAAACAGAGAGAGAGAGAGAGAAGAGGGATATAGATATAGAAAGAGAAAAAGGGGAGTGAGAGAGAAGGAAAAAAAAATGATCAGTAGAATCAAAAGTCTGAGCCACATTCAGAATAGAGATATATATTTTTTTTATTTGTTTTTTTTTTTAATCGTATCACCCTGAGCAAGGCGGTAATGCCACTGATGTGCAGGGGGCTACGTAATAGTGAAAAGATTGGAAAAGAGAAAGCCGGAAACCACATCCTAAGCAGGGAACAAGGGATGAGCCTCTTCACCTGTTCAATAGACGTGGGTGGAGTGTGAACCGGGCGATAGATAGATCTATCTGCTCCAATTGAAAAAAAAAAAGTGAGAAGATTGGTAAAGAGAAGGCCGGAAAGCACAGTCTAAACAGGGAACAAGGGATGAGCCTCTTAACCTGTTCAATAGACGTAGGTGAAGTGTAAAATAAAAAGATTTTTTTTTCATTTGGCTATTTCCTTGATTTAGTTTTACAATGTGATTTTTTTATGTCCTATTTTTTCACACTTGTAGCACTACTCTTTTTTTTTTTCTCAATTGGAGTAGATAGACTAAACTATCGCCCAGTTCACACTCCACCCATGTCTATTGAACAGGTGTAGAGGCTCATCCCTTGTTCCCTGTTTAGGGATGTGGTTTCCGGCTTTCTCTTTTCCAATCTTTTCACTTTTCCTTATTTTTCTTTTCAATTGGAGTAGATAGACTAAACTATCGCCCGGTTCACACTCCACCCACGTCTATTGAACAGGTGTAGAGGCTCATCCCTTGTTTCCCTGTGAGAGAACGGCTGTAGCCGAGCTGTGAAGTCAATATTGATCACATTACAGATTCTTTGTTGGATTTTGTCAGGAACCCTGTGATGAATAGCAGGGGCATCCAACCAGATGTGGCAGCAGTATTCAGTACACAGGCGGATGGTAGATTTATATATGTACAGGATAGATTCAGACGGGGAAAACTTCCTGGCTTTGCACTGTGAACTGATTTTCTTAGCAGCAGATTTAGCTATGGATTTTCCACTTGAGGTCTGCTGAGAGTGTTAGGCCAAGGAGGCATAGTGATTTGCTCTCAGGGAGGCTAGCCTGATCCATGCTAATGGGGAGTAGGAGTGATTGTCTGTGATGGTTAATAGATAGCAGCTTTGTTTTGGAAGCATTAAAATTTACGAGCCATTTCTTACCCCATTTCACCACAGTTTGGAGGACCTTATCAAGCTTGGTAGTGAGATTCACTTTGTCAACCTCATCAGATTTTTGATCAAGGCAAGAGTAAACGGTGGTGTCATCAGCATATATGCCTACTTAGGATCTTATTTATAGGGGAGATCATTAATGTAGATCAGGAAAAGCATAATACTTAGAATAGAGCCTTGAGGGATACCTGTGTTTGTATGATAGTATTGGGAGGCATGTCCGTTCAGTATTACCTTCATTGTGCAATTTGAGAGGAATGAGTGGATAAGGTCAAACAACTGTCCAGTTATACCATAGCCTTGCAGTTTGAGTAAAAGGCCAGCATGCCAGACTCTGTCAAATGCTTTGGAAATATCCAAGGCAATAGGGTAAAAATATAGTTTTGATGTTTGATATATTAATGGGTCAAAGTTTTCAATATCAGGTATAGAGCATATCTATATCCATAAAAGTGATGAGAGGGGACATTGTGTAAGTATTTGTTTGTTTGATAGATTCAACTTAGCGTCTGGAATTTGCGGTCTAGCTCAATGGGAGCTGTGCTCAGATGTAGATCAAAATTTTAGAACACTAACGACACTTTTTGAAATTTTTCTGCAAACCAGAATTAGGGATAGAAAAATATATATTATCACCCAACAAAGTCAGGGATCAGTTTATGTATTGATTATAATATAGAATTGATCACCCCACTTTATATAATCTATATCTATATATAATTCCCCTTTCCCTCCCACCCTAATCCAATAGAGACATTCTACATTGTTATCTATATCTATAAAAGTGAAGAGAATGGACGTTGTGTAAGTATTTGCTATGTAAATTCATCATATGTTTTTTATTCTTATTATTCCTTAAACTACCTGAGTAAAACCGAGCTAAACTGCTAGGGTAAATATAAAAATGGATGTAAGTAAAACCTATCTCTCCATATCTGGGAAGTGTCACTAAGTTGGGGAAAAGATAGTGGACTAGTTCTTCTTTGCTTTTACCACAGTTTTGAATTCATAATTGTTCATTACTTAAACTGGCAGTAAAAAAAATGTTAAACAGCCTGGTCTACTCTGTTATTTAACCCATAGCTGGAGGTACACAAGATGGATTTCTGCCTTTTGCCATGTGAACTGTACCGAAAATCTTATGTATCTATATATATCTATACCTGTAGAATAAATAATACCTATATCGATATAATAGATATATAATGTCTATGGCTATGTCGTGTTGAATGCATCGGTTCCTGTCCAATCACCAAAGTTAAGCAACATTGAGCCTGGTCAGTACTTAAATGGGTGACCATTTGGGAATACCAGGTACTGTAAATGTAAGGACCAAGAATGGTCCACCAGTCCTCCAGGTTTAGGGGTTGGGTGCAGAGCTAACAACCCTGCCCCGTAAAAAACAGTTTGTTACAGAAACAGCAAAAAAAAGTTGCTGCCCTATGCACCATTGGGTGTGATGGATAAGTGATGATGATGGTGATGATATCTATATAATGTCTATATAACATCTTTTATACTACTTTAAGCAGTATTTTGTAGATACCCTTATTTGAGTAGACACCATGTTTATTAAACAGTGTGAATTATGTCTACTGGCTTGTGTGATCAAAAGATCTAATAAAGAAAATGTCGTATTTGTCTATTTTGTACATATCTCTCTCTCAACACAAACCCACACATACATACACACACGCATACAGAATGTGATGGATAAATTGATGATTAAATTTTTCATTTTGTGCATATGTATTGTTTGTTTTTGATTTTATCAACTTCATGGTATAGTGGGGTCAGTTGGGCACCATCTGTGAGAAAAAAGCACCATAATGAAATTCACTCTGCCAGAAATTTGGAAACAGCATACAATACTGCTTGGCATTCATGCAAGAAGTATTAATATGAACATTTCAGAGTGTTTGGACATCAATTTGAGGACAGTGCAGAGGATTCAGAACAGGTTGGATGAGGCTAATTGTGATTACAAAAATATGACAGCTCTGAAAACTCACTTGGAACTCCTGAATTTGTTGGTGGGGGTCTCAGAATTAACACAGAAGCCTACATCAAGTGTCATGAGAAGGTAATGCTGTCCTGGGTGAAAAGGGTGGCTGCTGGAAGACCCTATATCTAGTAACAGGACTCTGCACCATGCCACACAAGTAAGAGAGCCCAGTCATAACTGTTAGTCAATTTTTGTTACCACATTACCCCTTCTATCGGATACCTAACTCTCCAGACTGAAATCTTCTTAATTTTTATATATGGGGTACAGTTGAGAGACCAACAAAATTTCTTTTTATATATGGGGTACCGTTGAGAGACCAACAAAATTTCTTTTTATATATGGGGTACCGTTGAGAGACCAACAAAATTTCTTGTACCACTGAACATGAATTGAAGGAAAGGACTATGGCAGCATGAAGACATCCATTTTTGCAGTTTCAGAAAATTGAAAAGGGATCAATAAACTGCAGAAATGTTGAAAAGAATCATTGTTAATTGAACAATAGTTGAAAACATTAGATGTGTGAATATTGTTGAAAAGGGATCCCTCCTGTAGCAATTCTATGGAAGATGGGGAAGAAGGAACCAAGGCCCCCTCAGAACTTTGGCTGGCCTCTTGGTTGGTCCTCACCATTTTTATAAGTTTCAAAAATTTATAAAACTGATCAGTCTGATTTTGAATAGAAGACACTGTTTAAGTTTGCACACCTCTTCCTCAAAAAGATCTCAGACCCTAAATAGGCCCCCCACCAATTTTCAAAGTTCCACAATTGCCACTAGATCCCTGGAAATTTCAAAAGGTTGAAAATGGATCTATGAAAATTACAAAAATGTTAAAAAGGGATCACTGAATAATAAAAATAGAACTTTGTAAAATGGACAAGATAAACACAACACCGAAAAATGGCTTTAAGATCTAAATCTAAACATATTTATAAATGGAACTTTGTCTGTGTGTGTGTGTGTCCATTACCTATAGACTACGAAACGGCTGAACTGATTTTCTTGAAAATTTCCACAGTTGTACTATAAGCATCTGTGAGTGTTCTTAGGTTGGTTTTGTGTCAAGGTACACCCAATAAATATCGAAAATCGATAATCAAAATAATCGGGTTATAGAAGGAGTGGTCCGATTTTAATCAAATTTGATACACTCATAGAGAAAGACATAAGAAACAATATTCAGAAATTTCAAGGTTGCAGTTCTTACAATAGTGCAGAAAATCGATAATATACATATATAAAAAGCAAGATGTTTGTGTGTGTCTGTTTATCTGCCTGTATGTCTGTATTTTTTTCAGCCCTTTTATTTTAGTTTTTGCTTCTGGTTTGGCTCTAAGTAGGTATAATTGTAGTTCTTAGTCTCAGCCATGATACCATTTACTCAGAGGAATTATTTAGCCCTCAAAATTCAGTTTACGATGCAAAAAAGTTTATTTGATATCGATAACAGGAAATGAAAATTTGACTTGCTTTTTAGTCTTTCGTGTCAATGCCCAAAGAGTCCAGAACCATGGATTAGTTTTAAAGCTTTCATTACACCCGAGCAACGCCGGGCTATCCTGCTAGTATCACATAAGAGAATGGAAAGATTTGAAAAGTATTCTGACCAACTATAAAATAGATGAAGATGCTCGTGTTGTAAATGCAAACAGAGTGTAAATGATATTAAGAAAATTGTTTAAATGAAAACTTTTCAATCTCATTCAGATTTCTATCATTTCTTTTTCGACTTTTGTTACTTTTCAAAATCCCCATTGCATTAGAATTAGATTCAGGGGAAAAGGAGATATGTTATATCATTGTGAATGTAAATTTATGATAAATAAAAGATTTGTGTACTTTTAATGCATTTTCACCCTAATAAATTAACTTAAAATTATGGTCGCACCTGTTATGATCAACAACTGATGCAGCAAGTATATTGGTTTGTAGAAATCCCTTTTTTTGTTTGCATAATCATTTATTCAAATTAGTAGATGTTTCACCAATGTACTTTTTTTTAAACTGTGATGCACATATATCCGTTTAATATTGCTTTTTGATTTGTTTTTTCCCATTCTGATTACTGATGGATATGTATTAACTAGAATGATTGCCAACCACAGCTAGGGAATGTAGTCTGCCCTGCTATTTACGTGTAGCTGTTGGAAGAAGAGATGAATTCTTATCTTTCCCAAGGGTATTTGGTTATAAGTGAATGTAATGAACTCAATTGAAATTTGAACTCGTCTCTCTGTTTTCTCATTTCAAGTTGCTATCCATTGCACCACCCACACATCCTGATATCTATGATTCTCACCTGGAAAAAAGTTCCAAATCCTTCTTTGATCCTTACTTGGAAGCTGGCTTCCAAGCCAAAGCTCATCCACCCTCATCACAAGTGCTTTAATATTATTAAATAGATATGTGGTAGGTAATTGAATGACAAACTGGAAAAACTTGATGTAATGTGCTTTGTTCTTTAAAAGGACTTCATCAGGTGAATGAAGTGCATTACTGTTAGGGCGCTGCTCCTATTTGACTACAAATGGACTGTTCCCATTGCTATATATAGCAATGGTGGATTCTCTACAAGAGAGTCGTAGAGAGTCACTTGAGAGTCTCTAATGAGTTAGTGCGAGTCAGTGAAGAGTTACACTTCCGGTGGCGTACCGGAAGTAATCACGTATACACACGTCTTACAACGGATTAGACTCTTGTATCTTTCTATTGTAAATATTACTAATCACTTCTGTACATACTAACCGTCTTTCCGTGGAATACAACTTATATTCTGATTCTGTTGTTGAGTTATTCATTTATACTTGGCGACATAACAATTACACAGGATTTTTTCATTTTGTCATTCAATTATGCAGCACTGTTCCAATATGGAGAAATTTATGTATCATATTCTCTCATAGTGCAATATTTTTGTTGTTTTATATATTATAAATCAAAAACATTGTTCTTCACTGATCACCATACTTACAACCATGCCTATTAAAACACAAATTCACATCCAAAAACTGAAGTTAAGCAATAGTAAGTACCTAGTTGGGAAAACTGAAGAGCCAAGTTGAAATTCCAATTAGGTTTGTTATATTCATTTAAATTCAAATACCCTTTGGAAAAGTATGAATACACCTCTTCTCTTCCCAGCAATGGGTTAAATAGTAGGATTTATATCAGAAAAATCATTATCATCACCAAAAAACTCTTACAGTCCAAAATTATTTTTAGCTTTAACTAAGCTTAAAAAAAGCTTAATAAACCATAAAAAAATCAATCAATCAAATGGTTATCTCAAGTTTATAACCTTGTGCCAGACTTGACTATGCTTAGTAAGTCACTACAACACCCAATAAGGAATTAAGTCACTATTACTGGCTAGTGAAAGAAGCTTACAAGTCGAGGATGCAAAGCTAAGTGCTTCCTGACTGTGAGAAATGCGACAATAATCAGCTAATTATTTTTTTTCTTCTCATTTTCTCCATAGGTGTTTGTTAATATTGATATCTCCATCATTCTTAGCATTCATTCCCTATCCCCTGGACTGGATGTTAACAGTGATATATGTGGTGAAATTGTTTACTAAGCTTCTACCACTTCCATATTTTTATTAGGTTTCCCTCCACAGTATAGAGTAACTGTAGAGCATTATCAATTACCTAAAGAGTGAACTCTTACTGAGGCCAGCTAATATCAAAGAACTCACAGCAAAATTGAGAGAAATAGAGGGAAAGGGAGAGAGTGTAAATGGCTTTAAATTCAAGAAACAGTTCGAATATCTTTCCTTGTTCCAGTAATACATAGGCTGGTTTACCTGGTTAAAATACATAGATAGATTTACCTGGTTAAAATGCATACATAAGTTTACCTGTTCAAAATGCATAAACAGGTTTACCTGATTAAAATGCATAGGTGGGTTTACTTAGTTAAAGTGGGTAGACAAGTTTATCTCTTTAATATACATAAGTAGTTTTAACTAGGTGGGTTTATCTAGTTAAAATATGTACGTAGGTATATGGATATTTGATGCTGTGCATATATAAATATTGCATAAATATGTATATTTAATATGTAACAATATTACTGATATTGTATGGATATTTATATAAGGTGTTGTGTACTCATGGCTTGATGCCAAATATGTATTACCTGTTCAAAATGTATAGGCAAGTTTACCTGATTAAAATGCATAGGTGGGTTTACTTGGTTAAAAAGTGTAGGCAGGTTTATCTGGTTAAACTATACAGATAAGTTTACCTGATTAAAATTCATAGGTGAGTTTACCTACTTAAAGTACATATGCAAGTTTTAAATGCATAGGCAGATTAATTTGGTTAAAATATGTAGGTGGGTTTTCCTGGTTAAATGCATAGGTGGGTTTATCTGTTTAAAATAAACATGTAGATTTACCTGCTTAATATGCATAGGCAGGTTTACCTGGTTTAAAGTGTATAGGCAGGTTTACTTGATTAAAATGAAAAGGTGGATTTACCTGTTTAAAATACATAGGCAAGTTTACCTGATTAAAATGAATAGGTGGATTTACCTGTTTAAAATGCATAGGCAGGTTTACCTGATTAAAATGAACAGGTGGATTTACATGATTAAAATACATAGGCAGGTTTATCTGATTAAAAGGAATAGGTAGGTTTACCTCGTTGAAATGCATAGGCAGGTTTACCTGATCAAAATGAATAGGTAGGTTTACCTGATTAAAATACATAGGCAGATTTAACTGATTAAAATGAATAGGTAGGTTTACCTGATTAAAATACATAGGCAGATTTAACTGATTAAAATGAATAGGTGGATTTACCTGATTAAAATATATAGGCAGATTTACCTGATTAAAAAGAATAGGTGGATTTACCTGATTAAAATACATAGACAGGTTTATCTGATTAAAAGGAATAGGTGGATTTACCTGTTTAAAATCCATAGGCTGGTTTATCTGCCTATGTATTTTAATTAAGTAAATCTTCCTATGCATTTTAACCTGGTAGATCCACCTATGCATTTCAATCAGATAAAACTACCTATACACTTTAAACCAGGTAAACCTGCCTATGCATACATAGGCAGGTTTACTTGATTAAAATACATAGATGTGTTTACCTGATTAAAATACATATATGTGTTTTCTTGATTAAAATGGTTGGGTTTATCTGGTTAAAATACACACATGAGTTTACCTTGTTAAAAATCTTGCACTCGCTACCTCATTCCTCTTCTGAAAAAGTAAGTAAAAAATTTTCTTGTATAAATATTTTTTTAAATGACATGTTCTTTCAGTAAGTAGGTGGTCATGGCTCTATTTTGAGATTCCCTCTGTCTTTTCTAAAAAATATTTTCATGGCTTCTGCTCTGACAAGTTTCTTTTCCTGGTACTCTAATAACACAGATTTACTTCTGCTACTAGATTTGCATCATGCTCTCACCCTTTTACCATCAAAATATTCAAATGTAACTGACACATCTATGCTATGAGTTTCTTTTCTCACACATCCTATCTGAGGAAATCCCTTTCATATATTTGCTTCTCTGATAGCTACAATCACCAAAAGTTTAAATGTAATGTCAATTACCATCTCTTCTTTTTCTTCTATGTGCCTTTTCCCTTCAGGATGTAGGCGATCATGGCCTTCCACATCTCTCTATCCCTGGTGGCTCTCAGCACGCTTTCCCCTGTTACACCACACAACCCACGTTTTGCCATCCACCTCCTCAGGCCAGTCAAATACGTTACACGCTGTTCTCCTCTGTCTCTCCTTCCCTCTGTCTGGCCTGTTAGTATCAGGTTCTCCAAGCCCTCCTTCCTCATTGCATGTCCCAGAAACTTCAGCTGTCTTTTCCTGACACTCAATATTAATTTCCTTTTTGTTTCGATCCTTTCCAAAACCTCATCATTGCTCGATCCATGATATCTGCAGCATCCTTCTGTAGAACCACATTTCAGTTGTCTCAAGTTTTTCCTTCATCTGTGATGATATTGTCTAGCATTTATTGCCATATTGAAGAACTGACATCACATAGCAATCCAGTACTCTCTTCTTTGTTTCTTTGTGAAATTTTCCTGTCTCTTAATACTCTTACCTCTCTAAATCCCATCCTTTCTTTGGTATCCTCTGTACTTTTCTCTCTGTAACCCCATGCACAGTAATGGCACTCCTGCCTTGCTTGGGGTGAAATGATTATTAAAAAAAAGATACTAGAATGCTTTCCGGTTGTCTTTTTCAGTTTTTAGCTTAGACTTATCTTTCTCCTAAATTTCAACCTAAGAGGAAGAAAACTCTGAATTCCAAATCAGAGAAAACAAAATCGTTCAACGCTACAGTTGAAATGGGAGATAGACCTCACGCTATATTGAGGTAGACCTCACGCTATATTGAGGTAGACCTCACGCTATATTGAGGTAGACCTCACGCTATATTGAGGTAGACCTCACACTCTAGTAGCACAATTCATTCTTAGTTCAATTTTGTTCATAAAAAAAAAAAAGCATTAATATCATTATTTAGACAATAGACAGTTTTAATAATGATCATCTATGGTGCTACAAGAATGCCTGACAGGAGTTGAAGCACTGACACCCTACTGAATGAAACTAAAGGGAATTATAAATAAAGGAAAAGCAGCCAATAAATCGGATGTGTCTTACCACTTGACCACAGAAGATTTCATGGTTTAACAAAGTCAAATTTCCCTGGTCTATAGGGGTTGCAGGTTTTAACATAGACATTTTCTTAACAAGATTTCTCGAATATTCAGGCCAGTGGATATATATAAATATACTGTATAATTATAGTATCCACTCAAATACGAGTATCTATTAAAAATAATGTTCAAACAAATAAATTTAAATAAATATGTTGGTTATTGCTATTTTGTAACTTTCTATAAAATTTCATATTGTCTTTGTTTACACTTGTTTACATTAGGATACAAACCAGAGCAGAGATGGATGTTATGAGAAATCAGGAACTTAGATATTTACTGGTTTAATTTGACTTTGTTAAACCATGAAATCTTCTGTGGTTTAGTCATAAGACATGTCAGATCGATTGAAGACCTCTATAACGGTTGCAGGTTCAGTTCCTGGTATAATATAGATATTTTCCTCATAAGATTTCTCAAACATGTGTTTGTGTGTATATAAAGGGTGTCCATAGTCCATGTGCACTTTAAAAAATTTATAACTTTATTTGTATTTGTGACTAGCAGTATAGCCTGGCATTGCTCGGGTGTGATGAAAGCTTTCAAACTAATCCATGGCCCTGGAGCTCAGACTCTTTGGATATTGACACGAAAGACTAAAAAGCAATAGTTGTTTCCAGTTAAAGCGAAACTGTAGACTGAAAGAAAAATGAATGGATGTAAGTCAAATTTTGATTTCCTGGTATCGATATCAAATAAGTTTTTTCATCGTAAACTGAATTTTGAAGGCTAAATAAGTCCTCTGAGTAAATGGTATCATGGCTGGGATTAGGAACTACAATTATACCTACTTAGAGCCAAACCTGAAGCAAAAACTAAAATAAAAAGGCTGAAAAAATACAGACATACATGCAGATAAACAGACACACATACAAACATCTTGCTTTTTATAAATATATATTATCGATTTTCTTCTTTTACTTCCATTTTTTCCCCCTCTGAGTTTATACTCAGTAAGTTTTTTTGAGATCGATATAAAGTAATTATTAATATAATTATTATTATTATTATTATTATTATTATTATTATTACTATATATATATATATATATATATATATATATATATATATACACAAACTCATATATATATATATTCAAATTTATTCATTTGAACATTTTTTTTTTAATGGATACTTGTATTTGAGTGGATAGTTTGTTTTTCTATAATTAAACAGTACATTTATATATATATATCCACCAGTCTGAATGTTTGAGAAATCTTGTTAGCAAAATATTTATCTTTTGGTAGGATTTGAACCTGCATGTGAGACCTACCAAACCCTATCCATAATATACTTGTTGATAACACAAATATAATAGCATTATTCACGTGCAAAAAATGGCTAAAAATAATGATGGCATTACTAATAGAAAAGAAAAAACCTAAAACTCAATAATATCAACTACGAAGATGCTAGCAACGTACTTACCATGTTCGGAACATACACACTACTCTACAAAAGTACATAACACTACATACATTCTGTTGCATGTAAAATAAAATCCGTTCTTGATAATGGCTAAAATTATAGGCAAAAGGCTTAGATAAACAAAACATTTAGACAATTTTTATATAATTTATATTCTCAAAAGAAAAAAAAATCATAAGATCACATGAAAAATTAAATAAAAAAACTTAACCATCGTACTTTGTCTGTCATATTTTAATGAAACATATATATATATATATAGTGAAGTTTTGTAATTTGCTTGAAGCATTGTGTAAAATAGGTATCTGGTTATGTCTTGAAGGCTGTCACAATGCCTTGAGTAAAATAAAGGAAGGTAAAGAAGTTATTGGGTATTACCTGTTTATTAAACATTAATATTTCGAGATCAAAATCTCATCTTCAGAATGTCAGAGAAAGTAATACCCAAAAACTTCTTTACCTTCCTTTATTTTACTCAATGCATTGTGACAGCCTTCAAGACATATATATATATATATATATATATATATATATATATATATATACACTTCGCTCATTCAGTAATGAATTAGAGCACTCTACTGGTGTATGATACATCATACACTAAAATTCTGCCTTCTTCTACCGAGTGCACATAACTCAGAGGTAAAATCGCCAACTGATGCCAATTTGGTCGGCTTTCAATCCTGAGTAAAAGCAATCAGATGTCTAACCGTACTGATGAGCTGTGATACAGCAAAACAGATCTGTCTGCAGATGACTATATATATATATATATATATATATATATATATGTATGTATGAATGATCTGTTGGTAGCATTTTTTTTTATCTTTCATGACAGTTGTAGAATGATAATTTGAAAGTTGCAATAAAAAGTAATTGAAATTAAGACGAAAGAAATGCAAGTAAAAAGATTAACATAGAAAAAGACTGCCACCACCAAAAGAAGATTAAATCATCAAAGACCTAAATATATCAAATAAAGGAAATAATTTCATTACATATGCATCTGGGAATATCTTTGAAATTATAGATGGTCTTTAAAATTTAATATATTTGTTGCTAAAAATTTATTGTCAGTCATTCAGAGACACAGAGTTGAAAATAGCAGCTCTATATGTCAGATATGATTAAAGTTTCCCTTCATATTGTAAATTTGGTTTAGAAAATTAGATGAATAAACATAATTAACTAAGAAGGTGAGGAAGATAAGGAAAAAAGAGGAGGAAGATGCTGAAGAGAAGAAAAGCAAGAAAGTCAAGATAAATAATAATAATAATAATAAGCGATGTATTGTTTTTACTTTACACTAAATAAACCCGAGAAAAACTATAGTAAAGATACCTACAAAATGTGATGTGAAAGAAATAAGTACAAGAGAAAATATTTAGACCCCAAACAAGTTAGAAAATGTCAAACAATATATTGTGAAACAAAAGTGCTTCACAGATTCTGAATTAATAAAAATTGAATCAAGAGTTGAAAGCAAAATTGAACAAAACAAGGGACAGAGTAATGTTCCGAAAATAGACAAAAATCAATGAAGGTGAGAACATGGGTTTGTTTGATGTGGGCTCAAACAACCTGATAAATATTGACAAATTGAATGACATTGAGAATGAGAAAGATGAAAATATAACTGAGGGAGACTCCAAAACAACCGAATCCAAAGAAAAATATGCAGATGATATTGGAACTATGAAAGGAGAAATAATTGATGGACTAGTGAAAGTAGATAACACTGACATATCTGCAAGAGAGCCTCTTTTAAAACACCAGAAATAAGTGTGAGTTTAAATATACTATTCATATTGGAAATTTTTGCTTTAAGAAAAATATGCAATGCAACCAAACTTAATGCGAGTTAACTAAACCAATGGGTATAAGCAGCTGCAAATTTTCTTTAGTTAAAGTGTGAAGTAAGACAGAAAAAAAAAAGAAATTCAGATCATTAAATAATAAGTCAAACTGGAGGATAAACATTAAGAAAAATATATAAAAATAACTAGAGAGAAAATATTTATTTGGGAGAATCTTCATGAAAAATAATGGGTAAGAATCTGTTAAAGTAACTATCAATTGGAGAGTAAAAAACAAATACCACAATTGAAAGAACAACTGAAAGAAAGAATTCAAATTAAAGTGCAATGCCTCCATAGGCTTGAGTAATGTGCTAAATTCTACAGACAAAACCAAATATTTGAAACAGAAACAGATGCAAAAAAATTTTACAGAAAAACAGGAAGCCAGAGTTACAATATAGAAAACACCACTTGAAAGAGAAATAAGCATTTTTTTTTAATAACATATGGGGTGCTGACAGATGTCACAATGAGGATGCAAAATAGCTAAAAAATCTGTAGAAAAATCTGGGAAACATCCAAGAACTGAAATGGAAATATATTACAGGAAAAAAAAAACAAAAACATATGCGTTAACCAAATCTCACAAGTGAAAATCACAAGGAATTGACAAAATTCCAAACTTCTGGCTTGACACTCTGCTACTCATGCAATTATTGCAATACTATTTAATGAAATGATACTGGAGCCAACAACACCACCAGAATGATTATGCTAAACTGTCACATACTTGCTACCAAAAAATAATGATATAGAAAATTCTAGAAACTCTCGACTTATTACTTGTTTGTCAATATCTTACAAGTTGTTAACCTCTATATTAATCAAGAGAACACACAGCCATCTTGAGTTGTTTAACAGCATATCAATCTGTGTGGGTAATTTAATGCCAAAAAGGTGGGGTTTTAAGGTATATTTTTTAATGTTTGATTATAGTGAGAAGGTTGATTTTTTTTTGTATTCTTTTTTTATTTTAGAAAACTGAAAATGTCTTCTATTTTTGTATTCAAAAATGTTTGCTGAGAATCATTTTTTTCCTTCAAAAATGTGTTATGGTAATAAATTTTTTCTTAAAAATTGTATTGTTGGTAATATTTTTCCTTCAAAAATGTATATTTTTTTTATAAAAGTCTATTTTTATGTATATATTTCTATAAAAGTGTATTTTTATAGTTTCATGGTGTTTTGACCCCAGTTTGGGGATTAACTATTTGCCCATAGCTGGGACCCTAACAGGTGCTACCACTCCAGGTCAGGGTGGACCTGGGAACAACAGCAATTAAGAGGTAGTTCCATGATCCTCACAACCTCCCAATCAGAGATCTTGCTGCCAGATGCAGTTTACCGTCATGTCCAGGATTCAGCCATCCTGAAGGACACAATATATGAATATATGTATTATTGAGCAAAAAGTTTGTTGCAGGGGGTTTTATGACTGAAAAGATCAGTTGTTTATAAATAAGATTATTCATGAAAATGAGAAGTACAACAATCTTAGTGCAGCATGGATAGACTACAAAAAGGCCTTTGACAGCATCCCAATCTCATGCATCATTTAAGTCTGCTAGTACACAAAATCTTACCAGCAATTGTGAATTTCTTAAGACATAATATGTCATTCTGGAAGACAGATCTTTTACTCTCCCATTTTAATAATGTCAGTCAGTTAAGTGCCATACGTGAAACACGCTTGGGCGATCGTGACTCCAAAGAGACATGACTGACTGGGCAGAAGATTATCCCACAGTAGGTTGCCATTCGCTTTCTGCAGTAGATTGGTTGCCAGCCAAGGCTATAGAACCCAATCTGTCCTGTTATTTAACCCATAAGTGGAAGGAAGAGACGGATTAATACCTTTCCTAAGGGTATTTGCGCGTAAGTGAATGCAAGGAATTCAACTGGAATATGAACTCGGCTCCCAGATTTCTCATTCCAAGCTGATATCCACTGCACCACAATGCACATCTAATAATGTACTTTTAAATAAAGACATGAAAATTAAATATGAAATTTTTCAAGCTCCTTTTATTTTTTATTTGGCATTAATTCCTTTTCGTTAAACAATGCAGGATATGGGTAATTATTTTTTAATCATTTAACCTCAAAGAGCCACTCGGATGTAAGAGCGTTAGAGAAGATGAGAAAAACTACTAGTAAGGCGAGAGGATAATAAAAGATAGTAATTAATATTGCATGTAAATTTTGAAGATTAAAATTGACTGGGAAGCAAGGAGTTGGAAGCGAGTTCCACAGGTAAGAAGCACAAGGAAAGAAACTGTTAATGTAGAACTTACAGTTACATCTAGTTCTTTCCACTGTAAAATTTATGATAATAAAAATGCTCCCAATCTGGTAATGCACTTAATTTGTAGAGTCTAGATAACATAGAGGAAAATTCATCTGAACAAAGACCATGGAAGCATTTATAGAAAAGACATAGGGAAGATACATTACAGTGGTGGGTAAAGTGACTGAAGCCAAGATGCCAGGTCAGGACAAATAACATTGCAGATTCTTTTTTGGATTTCATCAAAAATCTCTAAATATGTGGCAGGGGCACCAGACCAAATATAGCAGCAATATTCAAAACAAAGACAAATGGTATAAGTTCAAAAATAACAGAATAAATCTTTCATTTTATAAAGATGACTTGAAAGTATACTCAAGGAAGGTTTATGAATTGGAAGGGATTTTAAAGAATGACAAGTTACAGTGATAATATATGCATAGAATTTAGGCTAAAAGTGCACAGGCCACTTTCAAGCGATAAAACGTTATTAGTAACAATGACAGAATTCTTGATGCAGAAACTGTGATTAAAGAACTTAGGAAGAACTTACAAGTACCTGCATGTGAAGGACGACAATGGAATACATAATATGAAGATGAGATTAAAATCAGCATGGAGTGCATCAAGTGAGGGTGAGTGATAATGAAAACTGAACTGAAATCAAAAAATATAATAACTCTCTTGCTATCTTGGATATATTGGATACAATTTGCAGCATAATAAATTGAAACTGAGAGAAAGTCAAGAAAATTGAGGGGGCACCTTGAAGTGATGTATTGAGTTCGATCCTTACTGGGTGTCCCTCACATATGCACCACCCTAAGGGGGCACCTTGAGGTGGTGTACTGGTTAGCAAGCTTGTCTCGCTAGAATCATTACAATTGAGTAGTGAGTTCTATCCTCACTGGGTGTCCCTCACATTCGGCCTTGTGTCACATCTAAGCTGCGCTTAGGAAATCACATATGCACCACCCTAAGGCAGATGCTGACTGTGAAGGTAGGGGCATGATTAATCTGGAGTTTACTTACAACATTCAACATTGGGATTTTATAAGTATCTTGCAGTTATACAAGATTAAAAAAGTAAAAAAACTTTATTCTGTAGCAGAAGAAGCTGATAAATATGCAGGAGAATGTTGGTTAAATCATGTATTAGATAAGACTGCCACAAGATGAGCAAGACAATTGAAACAAGAAACAAAAGTCCTCTCCATGGCCAGTTTTTTTCCAAAACACAAATGTTGATGTAAGTCATTTCACAACCTGCTAGTGGCTAAGGATTTCAGTATTTAAAGGTGAGACTGAAGGGTTCATTCTTACTGTAAAGGACCATAGCTTGCTTATGTGCAACTACCAAATTAACATCTTGCATAATCGTATGGACCCAAAACGTAGGTTCTGTGAATAATGCTTTGAAATTATTGATCACTTTATATCAGGATGCTCAATACTTACATTCAGTGCATCAAATGTCATGAGAGGATAGGTCAATAGTTATATTGGAATATCTGTCATCACTATCAGATAAAAACAGTAGAAAACTAGTATGTACATAACCCTGAATCTGTAGTCATAGGAGCAGATGTTACCATCCTCTGAGATTTTTCTATCAAAACAAATGGAACTATATAAGCAAATTATCCAGAAATGATTATCACAGACAAAAATGAAAAAGTCTGGCCACTGAGTGACACAAGTGTAGCAAGTGATAAAAACGTCTCTGCAAAGGTATTTGTAAAACTAAGCAAAAGTAAAACCCTAGAGATAGAAAAAGACATGTGGCACTTAAAAACCAAAACTGTTTCTGTTGCGGTTGGAGCTTTGGGTCTGCTAAAGAAAGAAATCAACAAAATCCCTGGTGTGCCATCTTTCCAGTAAATCCCTAAAATAGGTTAGAACAAGATGAGATTTGTTAATTTAAGTTATATTATTAATAGCTGTTTTTTGTTTAATCAAGTGGGAAAACCAAAAATATCACATCCTTTGCTTGACCTTAGTCCGTGGTTATGACCAGGCATGAGATTATAAAACAAATGTAGGTAAAAAAATGGTAAAATAATAATAATAAAACTAAGAATAATAATAACATAAAAAAATGCATGTCAGAAAGAAATTTTATAAAATAACTAGCAGTATAGCCCAGTGTTGCTCAGGTGTAATGAAAGCTTTAAAACTAATTCATGGTCCTGGAGCTCAGACTCAGCCTAAAGAATATTTATAGGAACTTTGGTGAGAATCGGAGAAAAATTGTGAATTTGTATGAAGGACATACAGACAGATAATCAGACACGCACACAAACATCTTGCCTTTTATATATATATATATATATATATATATATATATATATATTATCAATTTTCTGGACTATTGTAAGAACTGCAACCTTGAAACTTCTGAATATCGTTTCTTATGTCTTTGTCTATGAGTGTATCAAATTTGATTAAAATCGGACCACTTCTTCTATAACCCGATTTTTTTCAATTATCGGTTTTCGATATTTATCGGAGGTACCTTGACACAAAACTTAGCTAAGAACACTTGCAGATGCTTATAGTACAACTGTGTAAATTTTCAAGAAAATCGGCTCAGCCGTTTCGGAGTCTATAGGTAATGGATACACACACAAACAGACACACACACACACACAAACACAGACAAAGTTCCATTTATAAATAAGTTTAGATTAGATGATAATAATTTTTTTTTTTAATTTAATCATTTCACCCTGAGCAAGGCAGAAATGCCACTGATGTGCAGGGGGCTACATAACTGTAAAAAGATTAATTAGAAAAGAGTGAGGAGTACAAACTAGTTAGAACGGAGCAATAGAAAGCTGAGAAAGCAGGTGCGATGACAGATACATAGGTGGAGAGAAAGGGAAGGTTATACGGGGGTGAGGAGAGAGCTAGAGTCCAGTGGTTAGTAAATGAGTATTGACTTTGCATTTAAATTTCTGGAGGTTGTAGCTGTCAGGAAAGCAAGAATACGGGAGCGAGTTCCACTGGCGGGAAGTGCGAGAGAAGAAGCTTCAGGAGTAGAATTGTCGTCTGCATTTGGCTAACCTGACTGTGAATGGGTGGGACCCAGTTGCCAGTCTGGTTGCACGAGTAAACACCTGTTGAAGAGGCACCAGTGACTTAAGTTCGTCCGAGCAGAAGCCATGAAAGTATTTATAGAACAAAAGGAGGCCACATTTCGACGGTGGGGAAGTGGCTGCAGTCGAGCCGCCAGATCAGTACCTATCACATTGCAGACTCTCCTTTGGAGCCTGTCAAGAACACTGAGGAGAACGGCAGGGGCGCCTGACCATAAATGGCAGCAGTACTCCATGCACAGACGGATGGTTGACTTGTATATATGCAGGATGGATTCAGGCGGAAAAAACATCCTGGATCGACATAGTGACCCAACCTTCTTAGCAGTAGATTTTGCTATGGATTCAATATTGTGGTTCCATTTGAGGTCTGAGGACAGGGTAAGTCTGAGGAGGCGTAGTGTATTGCGCTCTGGGAGAATCACTTGGTCTATGCTTATGGGAGGCAGGAGAGGTTGCTTGTAATGGTTGACAGACAACAGCTTGGTCTTAGATGAATTGAAGTTGACAAGCCACTTCTTGCCCCAGTTCACCACAGAGTGTAGATCCCATTCAAGGTCAGCAGCGAGCTTATGTCTGTTCGCCATGATAGGTTTCTTACTGGTGCGGGACTATATTGTAGTGTCATCTGCGTGGATGCCTACTTGGGACTTGATCTCATCTGGGAGGTCGTTGATGAAAATAAGGAAGAGTGTCGGACCCAGGATAGAGCCCTGTGGGACACCAGCATTCGTGCTGTAGGACGAAGAGGCACGCCCATTCAAAACGACCTTCATTTTGCGGTTATTTAAGAAAGATTGGATTAGGTCAAGCAGGCAACCGGTAATGCCATAACCCTGTAGTTTGCATAGGAGTCCAAAGTGCCAAACCCTTTTGAAAGCCATGGAGATGTCCAGAGCAACTGCGCGAGCCTTGTCAAACTCATCAAGGACCTGTAGCATGTACTCCGTTATGGTTGTTAGCAGGTTGGCCGTGGACCTGGCAAAGCGGAATCCATATTGCCTGTCAGAGAAGAGTTTGTGGACAGTGAGATGATGAACTATTTCAGCATTTATTATGGCCTTAAATACTTTCCCGAATATCGGTAAAAGACTGATTGGGCGATAGTTGGATGGGTCCGAGGGTTCACCACAATTCTTAAATACAGGAACGACTGAAGAGAACTTCCAGCATGCAGGAAAGCAGGAAGCAGAAAGGCAGTAGTTAAATAGTTTAGAGAGGACAGGGGAAAGTTCAGGAGCACACCTCTTAAGGACTATCACCGGGATTCCATCGTCTCCATACACCTTATGGGGGTCAAGTTTTGAAATTACTCGGGATACTACTGTCGGGGTAATATATACGTCATGCAGTTTGGCCTCAGTTCTAATAGGGAAGTCGGGTGGGTGTACTCCGGACGAGTCAAATGTGGAGTTGGATGAAAATCTGTGGGCAAAGCACTCAGCTTTGTCCGCAGATCATGTGAGAACCTCAAATTCATGGATTAAAGGAGGTATTGAGGATTTCCTATTGTTGAGCACTCGTTTGCAAATCCTCCAATAGTCCTTGGAGCCAAACTTGCGGTCAGCTATGCGCTGTCGCATTCTCTCAGCAAACAACCATTTAGCAAAAAATATTATAAAACAAATGCAGGACAAAAAGAAAATTTGTAAATTAACAATAATAACAATGAAAAAGGTCATTGTGGAAAGAGAAATATTATTGAATTACGGGGGGAAAATATATGATGAGAATGATTTATGCATGGAATAAAGAAGTCTTGCATTGACAATTTGCATAAGAAACACATGAGGCAATGATAATGCTGATATTAGCCATTTCTTTATAAGGAAACATTTAGCATTCAGTCTGTACTACTACTGGTTAAAATTTATAAAATCTTTCTATTAAAAAAATTCTTCTGAAAAAACGTTTTTCATGTCCAGTAGTTGTTATTTCTCTTTCAAGTATAGATGAGTGCTTCCTTCCTCACCTTTTGTTTGAATCAGTGTGGAATGTAAACATCATTATGTCATTATTTTCTCTTTCAATTATATTTGCAATCCATTTTAGTTATTGCTCCTGTTGAAAGTCTTCAGGTGGTGTGGTTTCTGTTATTTGATATAGTTGTTTGTTTGTGATTCTGTATCACCAGTCCACAAGTTTTGAAGAAGGATGCCTAGACGCAACGGCTTCACTCGCTCAAAGCCATTTTTACTCATTGATCTAAGAAGCAGTTCTATATAGTTTGCATTTTTTAATATATCTGAAATGGTTTGGTACCAATCATGGCATTGATGTGAAAATATTGATCTGATGAGACTGAGAATTTTTATGGTAGGATCTTAATCGTGGAGGTGACTGAGAAATGGGTTCTTGAAGAAGGAAACAGAAAAGAAGATCTGTACAGTGCAAGGGAAAAGACTTCAAGAACAATTCCTATCAAGTGCTCTATTAATAAAATGGCTGATTTACCTTTTTGCACCCTGTTTAAGAATGCTACTGAAATTGTGCAGCAGATTGTCAACGGCTGGACTCAGCTGACACAAAATATTTGAGTTTGTTTAACAGCATATCAACTTCTGTGGGTTATTTAATGCCAAAAAGGTGGGGTTTTAAAGTACATTTTTTAATGTTTGGTTATAGTGAGAAGGTTGATTTAATAACATTTTGATGAAAAATTTTTTAAATTTTTTTGTATTTTAAAAAATGAAGATATCTTCTAGTTTTGTATTAAAAAATGTAATGCTGGTAATAATGTTTTTCCTTCAAAAATGTATTATGGCAATAAAGTTTTTTTTTTCCTTAAAAATGTATATTTTTTTATAAAGTCTATTTTCACATATTTCTATAAAAGTCTATTTTTATACTTTCATAGTGTTTTGACCCCAGTTTGGGGGTTAAGTATTTGCCCATAGCTGGAAAACTAACAGGTGCTACCACTCCGGGTCAGGGTGGACCAGGGAACAACAGTAATTAAGAGGTGGTTCCCTGCTCTTCACAACCTCCCCATCAGAGGCCTTGTTGCCGGTTGCAGTTTACCATCATACCAAGGACCAGGTACAAAAATATTACATATGCCATGGCAAAGTGATACTCAGAATACATATGGAACTATGCAGAAATTATGGTCTTAGATGCACAGAAAAGCGGTATGAGCATTTACTGCTGTCAGTAACCAAGAATGAGAAATCAAAGCACATGTCGAATATAACCATCTTGACTGACAAGTGCTTGGAGAGTAATCGCTTTGATATCACACTTGTGCACAAGAGCAGCCCTGTATGGAGTTGAATAGATATTGCAGTACCTTGGGATAAGTCAGTCAGTTTAGTGTCATACTTAATACACGTTTGGGCAATCGTGCCTCAAAAGAGACATGACTGACTGGGCAGAAGATTTTCCTGCAGTAAGTTGCCATAACTTTCTGTGGTAGACCAGTTGCCAACTAAGGCTTTAGAACCCAATCTGTCTTGTATTTGACCCATAGCTGGAGGGAATAGAGGGATTAATACCTTTCCAAAGGATATTTGTGTGTAAGTGAATGCAACAAATTCAACTAGATTTCAAACTCAGCTCTCCAATTAGTTGGTAAACGCTGAACCACAATGCACTTAGGATAAGAATATTCTGAAAACAGGGCAGACAAAAATACATTAATACCAAGATCTGGCTGGAAAAATCAGAGAAATCTACCAAACTCTGTGATTGGTGCAAATTATCTGCCTCGCAAAACACCAAAGAAAAACCAAAAGACAAGGAAGAGGAAGAAAAAGAAATTTGAACTGAAAAATACACCAAGAAAAATTCTTGACACCATGGAGTCCAGAATATTGTCCACCTTGGCACTGCTCATACATTAAGAAGGATATATGAAAGGGTCTGTAGCCATCAAATAAATCCATCACATACTTATAATAGCCTCAAGTGTAAGAGCAAGGGATGGAGATGATACTATGATTTGACAAAGCAGAATATTAAAGAAAATAAACTTCTGAAGAAGTTGAGCTTTCACATGTGTTGAATTTTGACCTCGATGCATAACTTATATGCCGAGATGTCACTTTTGCTGACATCCATTTATTTCATCATCTTTCAATTACAGCCTAACCATTTCTTTTTGATTTTCTCAAACATTTTCCATCAATAGTTGTCATCTGCATGGAAACCCTCTATGTTGTATATTTTCTTTGTGACCACCAATAAGATATGAACAACATTTTATATAAAACTTAATAATAAAATGATGACACATATCGATACACGTATGATTTAGTGTATGTCAAGAGGAAGAGAATTTTTCTCAATAAAGTGCACAATAGATATTTCGAGCAATAATTACTGAATCAACAATATTAAAAGTTCAAAATGCTTACCAAAGATCAACACAGAGTTTTGCAATATCCTTCAGGATAAAGATCTGTGAATCCTGAAGAACAAGGCATTGCAAAAGTCTGAGTTGATCTCTGATAAATATTATGACCTTTTAACTAAAACACACACACACACACACACATACACACACACACACACACACACACACACACACACACACACACACACTATATCTCTCTCTCTTTTTCTCTCTCTCTATATATATATTATATATTTGGGTAGCAATCTCTCTTTTATGCAGGTTTCATTAAAAATGACAGACAAGGTATAATGGTTGAGTTTTTAATGTAACTTTTTATTTTTCATGAGATCTTGTGAATTTTTTTCTTTTGAGGATATTGCAGCTTATTGCTCCCACTTATCATGATCTTCAAGAAAAGAACAATCTTGACCTTGTATGCAAAAATCAGCAGTCAGGAGTGTTGACAACAGTTGAACCCTTGTTATCAGCATCACTTTTGCCAAAGAATGACTTTTCTTCGCCTGAAGAGTAGGATCAAAGTGTCAATCTGTTCTCAGATACTCACTTCCTGCTCGCCAGCCAAGTTTGGAAGCCATGAACAGCTAAGACCAGCTTTGACAAGCAATGACCAGCCAAGACAAGCTTTGTACCCAGTTACTGCAGTGTAAGCAGGGGCTGGGTAATCTTTGACCAGTAGCCTGAGCATAATCCCTCAGGTCCCTGACATTAAAAACTGACCTTGTGTCACAACTCACTCCAGTGGGGGAGTAGGGTAAGTCTCAGATCAAAGTGTAGTATTTGTTTTCAAATACTCACTTTCCACTCTCCAGCCACCTCCAGCTAGGTGTACGCATTTGCAATCCTGCTAACTATTGTTGATTCCTGGAGTAGTTATGTCTTAATCAGCAGCTGGTCCCACTTTAGGTGTGACTCTGCTTTGTTCCCCGAAGGCCTTTACCCCATCAAATCTTTTTTAAACTTCCTTAATTATGTGCAAATGTATATGCTGAACTCAAATCGATAATTGCTTATTGTAGAAACGTACCTTTTTTCCTGTTATCGACCAAAAACAAATGGGACTATATCTCACCCCTTACCACCATTCTCATATCTGATTCAGCACTGAATGACTTGAGGCGTAGGATACTTATTTCAGCCTGTTTACTTCCTTTGAGCAAATACTCCGTGATTTGTTTGGGTTCAGAACTTAATTTCTGCGTATTAATTGCAAAAAGGAAGTAAATTGGTCGAAAAATTGGCAAACTATGTGTGAAGTCATTCTGCAGTGAATAACATGTTTTGAACCATGGTTACGGGGTGAGATAAACAGCGAAAAGAAGTTCGATATTTTTCTAGTTGTAAACTTGAAAAAAGGTAGGTTTCGTCAATAAACAATCTGAGTTCAGCATTTACATTTGCAGAGAAATAAGGATGTTTTGGAAAGATTTGAAGGGGTAAAGGTCTTCAGGGAACAAAACAAAAATTTACCTGAAGGTGGAATGTTCTAATCTGCATTACTCGTGGTCAATCCAGCAAAGGAGGCAATGACTGTTCCAGTTCAACTGCTGATGCTTTTGCATGTGCTAGCTCACAGCGATCCCATTTAACTGAGGTCAAATTCTGTAAAGAAAGCAAAACATGAGCCAGCCCATGGGCAAAGTGCACACGTGCTAGCTCCCCTATCTACCTGGGGGTGTGTATGTGTTAGGCCACAGCTGAACCCATCCTCTTCAGACTGTATTCAGTTACAGCTGAGACTTGACCTCAACGTTCCAGCCTGTGCAGTTCCTGCCTACCAAACTAAGCCAGTTATGGGATGTTTCTGATGGCTGACAACTCTGCACATATATAAATCTACCATCGGCCTGTGCATTGAATACTGCTGCCACATCTGGTCAGTTGCCCCTGCTGTTCTCCTCGGGGTTCTTGACAAAATACAACAGAGAGTCTGTAATGTGATCGATACCGACTTGGCAGATCAGCTGCAGTCACTCTCTCACTGGTGTGATGTGACTTCCCTGTGCCTCTTCTATAAATACTTTCACAGTTTCTGCTCCAATGAACTTAAATCACTGGTGCCCTCTAGGTATGAATTTGCACGAGATACTAGATTAGCAACTAGGTCTCACCCTTTTACAGTGAAACTGATAAAATGTAACCACGATTTCTACTCCAACAGCTTCTTTTCTTGCACTTCCCACCTGTGGAATTCCCTTCCACATGCTTGCTTCCCCAACACCTACAATCTCCAAGAGTTTAAATGTAAGTTCAATAGATACCTCCTAACACACTAACTTGCTTCCATTCTCTCAAACACTCTTTCCACCTATCCAACCCTCATCCTCAGTATCCCTACCTGTCTATCACCCTCCTTCTGACATTTCCTATATTTAACCACTCTTTCTCATCACATATATAACCCCTTGCGCAATAGTGGCAGTGGAATGCCTTGCTTGGGGTGAAATGATTAAAAAAAAAGAGAAAAAAAATGACATCCCTACCAACCAACAACAACAACATTCTATCCTGTTCCAGGCATGCCACATGCCAATGGTGTTTCTGCCAAATTCTGATTACTGTCCTGATGACATACCAGCCTGAGGTGTTCATGTCAGATGTTGACGATGTTCCAGCCTTTGTTGTTCCTGCCAGACACTGATGACTTTCCAGCATGTGCCTTTCATACCAGACGCTGATGATGTTCATGCTGACTGACGACAATGTTCCCGCCTGAGCTGATTCTGCCAAACATTGCTGACATTCTAGCCTTTTCTGATTCCCAACTGTTTGCTTGTCGTTTTAGCCATTTTCAATGGTAAATGTGATTTTACGTGTAACAGAATGTATGTGGTGTTATATATGATGTAAAGTATATGCTATGTATCAAACACAGCAAGCATATTGTTATCGTGTTCATAATTGATATTACTGAATTTTGGATTTTTCTTTTTTATCAATAAAACCTCCATTATTTTTAATATTTTTTGGATAAAAAAACTTAAACATACAACCTTGCCTGACATTTTTAATGACTTCTGCATATCTATAACTATATATATATATATATATATATATATATATATATATATATATATTTAAATATAAGAGACAATGAATGTCTATTATGTTTAATCATGAGTCGTTCTAAACATCGTATTTTAGCTTTAATTTCAGTTGAAAATAAAGACAAAAATTCTCCAAAATTTTTTTTTTTAATTGTATCACCCTGAGCAAGGCAGTAACGCCACTGATGTGCAGGGGGCTATGTAATAGTGAAAAGATTGGAAAAGTTAAAGCCGGAAACCACATCCTAAACAGGGAACAGGGGATGAGCCTCTTAACCTGTTCAATAAACATGGGTGGAGTGTGAACCAGGCGATAGATAAATTTGGATAATTTTTTATTAAGTTGGTTCTAAGCTTTCGGCTCACATGAGCCATCTTCAGAGAGGTTACAAGGACGATGTTTAGAACGGCTCATGATTAAACATAATCGACATTCATTGTCTCTTATATTTAACAGTATATGTTTAGAAAATTATCTGCTGCCTCGATACACTATATATATATATATATATATATATATATATATATATATATATAGTTTCAAGGTATGCTATATTTATGGGCAAAAGTACTCACAATGAAGGGTGGAGCACATATAAATATAAAAATTTTGACTGAAGTCAACACTCATTGTGGACTGTTTCATGCTTGATTCAAATCTTCAGGCTAATTATAATGATTTATCTGTAAAGATTATAACAATCCATATTGGTAAATGATAGTGAAATGATAACGGCCTATATCTCCAAATAAAAATTACATATTTTTAAAAATAATAATGATCTATAGTTCAATGTAATATTGATTTACATCTCAAAATGATACTGCTGTACATCTATAAATGATAATGATCTATATCTCAAAATGAAAGCAATCATAATGATCTATATCTCTATATGATAATGATCTATATCTCAAAATGAAAGCAATCATAATGATCTATATCTCTATATGATAATGATCTATATCTCAAAATGAAAGCAATCATAATGACCTATATCTCAAAATGAAAGCAATCATAATGATCTATATCTCTATATGATAATGACCTATATCTCAAAATGAAAGCAATCATAATGATCTATATCTCTATATGATAATGACCTATATCTCAAAATGAAAGCAATCATAATGATCTATATCTCTATATGATAATGACCTATATCTCAAAATGAAAGCAATCATAATGATCTATATCTCTATATGATAATGACCTATATCTCAAAATGAAAGCAATCATAATGACCTATATCTCAAAATGAAAGCAATCATAATGATCTATATCTCTATATGATAATGACCTATATCTGAAAATGATAATCATTGGCACAAAAGCATAATGACCTATATCTCTAGATAATAATGATCTATATTTCTAAATTATAGTGTGTACATGTTAAGAAAAGTAAAACAAACTAAAATAAAACACCAAAAATAAAAAGCCTGTAATTTGATCCCTGGTAAAGCATAGTCACCTTGCTGATAGTTGACAAATAAAATGTTGGTTAAATCACCAGGGTATAAGTGAAATCATATCAATGTCAGTTTGATGTAGAAAGTGCATGCTGACTTCTGCAAGTGCAGCTTGTACTGCAAGTTGAATATATATTTGAAGAGTAAGCATCTATAATCTGCAGTTTGCACCTCCCTTGCCGCTTCCTGTGTCAGCTGCACTTTTATGCAGAGAACTGCATGACTTTGTGCATACTTGCAGTTGAGTAGAATAGAAAGTCACATGGCTGACAGCCTGATGCAGCTGTGTAGTAGAGAGAGAGGGAGGGGGAGGGAGGGGAGAATGCAAAATAAAGATGTGTTGGAAATATGTTGTCTATCCAGCATGCGGGGGAGAAGATTTAGGGCAGGATTGCTAACATACGAAGAAAGAGCTGATGAAAGCGAAAAACATTTGTAGTAAAATCCATTAATTCCTGGATCCATCAATTTCATTTTAAGCACTGTTGTAGAAAACAAAGAAAGAGTCTAGAATTTTTAGTTTTTCTATTTGGCATAATGTCATTAAAAACATAGAATTTTTTTCTTTTTATAATTTCAGTACATCATTAATTTTGGAATTTCTAAACAATTTTTTACTTGATTTCTTTTTCCCTGAAAGTTAATAGTTATATTAGCCATTTCCATACAAAAAAAAAAAAAATTCATTGATCAAGCAGCCAGTGATACTTAAGTTATACTTTCTTTTTTTTTTTTTTTTTTTTTTTCACTCCCTGACCATTAGGCTGGGATCAAATTGTAATTTCTGTTCTTGCCATGTCTAATAGTAATGATAATATTAGCTTGTTTCCTTATGAGAAAACCTTTGGTATTTATTAACTAAACAGCTAGGTCATTGTGAAGACAGAAATATTAGTGAATTATGGTGAGAGAATATGAAAAAATTAATTCATGGAATGATAAAATCTTGCTTTGAAAATTTATGTAAGAAACCCAGGGAGTAATAGTAATATATGCCATTGTTTTAAAATTCCTCATAAATTCCTTCGTCATCTTCTTTGCTCAGCCATTGTCTAGTTGACTCCCATACCCACCCCGCATACATTCACATAGTATCCAAAAAGATAAAATAATTCTGGTTGAGCACGTGTCGTTTTTTTTGGGTTGGGAAGAACTTTACTAGTAAGTAATGATTTTGCTTTGATTTTGTTTTATTTTAATTTTTTGTTGTGGCTAATTTTAAAAGTTTCATAGTTATTTGAATGAGTACCGCCTTGCTCGGGGTGATATGATTAAAAAAAAAAAATTCTTTTAATGAAACACTTGGCACTCATTGACTGGGTAGCTGTTAATATTATCGGTAGAAATTTATAAAATCTTTCTCTTAAAACAATTTTTCAGGAAAATAATTTTCTCAAATTTAGCTCTTTCCAATATTGATTGGACATCCTTTCTTATCGTGTGTTTATGGTAGTGTGGACTGACAACATCTTGATTATGTCATTATTTTCTTTTTAAGTTACAAATGCTATCCATTTTAAATGTTGCTGTTATTGGAATCCTTAAATGATCTGGTTTCTCTTGTTAAATACAAATCTTTGGGATTTGGTAATATCAATGCCCATGGCTTGAAGAAGAATTGTCTTCATTAAGATCTACCAGTTTCATTTGCTTGAAGCCATTTTTAATTATTGATCTGAAAAAACAACTGACAGTTTAAATGTTTTTTAAAGATCATCAGGATCTTTGCCAAATAAATATTACCCTGTTCAGAAAGCAACAAAACTCCTTGTAAGACTAACGATGAACTAAAGACAAGGATTATGGCAGCATTTACCAACTTAAACAAAAAGACTGTTCAAAAGAGTTGAAGGAGATTCCAAAGTAGAGGCCATGGTTGAAGTCAATGGCAGTTTTATGGAATAAATTTACTCCTTAGTATTTCAAGGTATTTTTGTGTAATTTTGGTAAATATATCTGTTAAAATAAGAGGTCAGTATTATTTTCATTTTTGCAAAATTTAGATGACAATTCATTCATTGCATCCTCTATATATGTAGTCATGTCTGAATACATACTGTAATTGATAAACTTTGTTTAAAACTATTTACTTAAAGTGACATGACAGTTACTGGAAAAAAAAAACATGACAATCACTGGAAAATGAATACATCTTAGTGAATTCTATGCAATTTTTTACAGCAATTACTTTTAAATCATACAACACCAGCTTTCGTTTTATCTTGCTTGTAACAGTTCACAAGCAATGGAAATATTTTATTAAAGTAAATTATTTGCAAAAATTGTCTGATTTTATAAGAATGTAAAATAAATGAAGATCAGCTGCTGTAAAATAAACTGATCTGTTCCTTTTATTAATGTACATAAAATGAACATTCGCTTTTCTTCAATGACAAAAATGAAATTTTACCTATACATTGTCATTTTAAAAGTGATTCCTCCTTGATAAAATGTCTGTGCACACAAAAGAGTCTTTACTGAATAGATTAATGTTTTCTCACAGAACTTTCATTTTGCCAATTTAAAAAAAAAATTATTCTACTAATAATTCTATAGTTAACGTGATTCGTCTCGTTTTGCTGTTTAGATCATAAACTTTTCTACTCCACATATTTTTTACCAAATAAAACCTTTTAAATCTTTTAAAATTTTTAAATAAAATCTTTAAATCAAA
This sequence comes from Ascarosepion bandense, assembly GCA_037127315.1. Classification (NCBI taxonomy): domain Eukaryota; kingdom Metazoa; phylum Mollusca; class Cephalopoda; order Sepiida; family Sepiidae; genus Ascarosepion; species Ascarosepion bandense. Next base: position 906,503 of record JBBBDQ010028785.1, read on the forward strand.
TAAGCATAATCATTTACAACCAATATATATATATATCAACATCTTCGCGACTGGTCTGGGTACCCCCACCTGAGATGACACCAATGTCTCTGTCCTTAATCTTTTTATTTATTTTTCTCTTCAGTTAAAAGAAATGCTTATTCAGGTAAAAGTTTTTGTACCAAATGGGACAAATATTGTGTGATCTGATGAAATGAGCTAATTAAGCTCAGTGAAATGAATTATAATTTATAACCAATTTAAAAGACGTGTTGAGTTTTCCTTTATAAATATCATATTGCTGGACATCCATTGAGCTCTTTCTATATATATAACACTTAATATTTTATATTAAGTTAATCTTGTTGGATTATCCTCACCGTTTACAGACTGGACATCTATACATATATATATATATATTACAAACATGAAAATTTTTGTGTAGTGATAGTATGCTTTTATAAACCATTGTAATAACAAAATTACAATTTATATATATGTCGATATTTTAGAGATGAGGTAGTATTTACATTATTTGGACTATTGTCCTCATCTTTGTTGCCATTTGTATGATGTTTTGTCCGTTGTGTACTCTGGCTTTCTTCACGTCTGCTAGGAATTTCGAACCAAACTCTTCATGATAATCACTGGCTTATATGAACTCCATTCTTGGTTTAGTAGAGCCTCTTCTGATAGACATGAGTTATCTCCCTCTAAACCTGTAAGTTACTTGTTCACCACTGCTGTAACCTGGTATTGAACTCACAACTCTTTGGGTCAAGTCACAGGAACTAACCAACGTCTATATCCACTGGGCCATGTGTCTTTAAGGAAAAGGAGTTATGAGTATATATATATATATATATATATATATATATATATATATATATATATATATATATATATATATATATATATATATATATATATAAACACACACATGTACAGTACTGTGCAAAACTATTAGGACAAGAACTATTTTATCTTTTATGAGGCATATTGACAGAAAATAAACAATTTAATAAAAGTAATTTTATTTGATTTACTCAACAGATGCTTTAAGAAGGAAAAAATACTTGTTACAAAATAAATTTGATATTTAGTATAATAGTCTTTTGCTTTGATCATAGCTATTATCAAAATAAAATTTAAAAGAGAAACTTTAAACTATGTTGACACTATTTACAGCTCAATTCGAGAGTGGAGAAAAAGAAAAAAGTCAGTCATATCCAAGGATAATAGAATTATGGTTAGTTTCAAAATAACTTGTTTAACAGAAAATAGTAAAAGTTAAATATAACTTCTTTTTAATACATTTCTGTTACACCTAGTTTTAAATAATCAATATTTATTAGCAATTTACTTGCCTTTTCACCTGTATTTGAATTTCAGTGAGGTTTTTAGAAAGATCACCCCTGTCCTAATACTTTTGCATGCTACTAGTAGTGTGCAAAAGTGTTAGGACAGGGGTGATTTATATATATATATATATAAGAGAGGGAGAAAGAGAAAGAAACTTAGTTTGAAGAAGATTGCGCTTAAATATGAATTTGGCAGTTACCAGGCAGTGTTGCTCAATAGGATCAATATAAGTAGACATTGAGGTCAATGCCCAATGTTGGTTTCATAGTAAAATGCAATCTTCAGGTCAGCTGAGCATGAAACAGACTGTCACCATTGGATTTTGAACTCTATACCCAATTTTATATTTACATATGCTCTATCCATGATGTCTAGCACTTTATATATATTTTTTATTTTTTTTTTTAATCATATCACCCCGAGCAAGGCGGTAACACCACTGATGTGCCAGGGGCTACATAAGAGTGAAAAGAATGGAAAAGAGAAAACCGGAAACCACATCCTAAACAGGGAACAAGGGATGAACCTCTACACCTGTTCAATAGACGTGGGTGGAGTGTGAACCGGGCGATAGTTTAGTCTACTCCAATTAAAAAAAAAAAGTGAGAAGTTTGGAAAAGAGAAAACCGGAAACCACATCCTAAACAGGGAACAAGGGATGAGCCTCTACATCTGTTCAATAAACATGGGTGGAGTGTGAACCGGGCGATAGTTTAGTCTATCTACTCCAATTGAAAGAAAAAAAAAAAGTGAGAAGTTTGGAAAAGAGAAAACCGGAATATATATATATATATATATATATATATATATATATATATATCAAAATAAACATAACACTATTAACTTATACTATTACAACCAAATACATAATAATTACAAACAAAATGAAAAACTCTCAAAAACATAATACGTAGAAATATTAAATCAATAAAGTATAATAATCAAATTAAGCTCATCATATATTATAAAAAATTCAAAACAACTGACCTCGTAGTCTCTAATAACCCTACAACCACACAACTAAGTTCTCTACAGAAATCAATGTAGTGTACAATGCCCATTCAAAGATTGTATCTCTGTTACTAATAATAAACCCACTACATATATTGGTTTTATTACAACCACGCTCTCCCGTAGACTTACCTGTCACCTTTCTGATCAGAGTTCAATTAAGCAACAATTCTTAGAAAAACATAGCCATGTAGGTAATATCAGACAGATTTTAGCCAACAATACAATAATACTCACACATACACACAGTAAATAGAACCTTCAGATATTGGAGGCCATCTACATTAAATTAAAACAACCCACACTTAATAAAATCACATTTAAATCTGGTCATAACACATTACCTTGCATTTAAATATATGGCTCTGTTAACATTTAGAGCTCTCACGCATTAAAAATTTATGAACTGCATTTGGTAACTATTATTGTTGTTTAGCAAAGTTTTATATGTCAACAGAAGATAAAATCATCTTTGATGAGGTTACACTTGCAGTTGAATTGCCTTCCATTAGAATAAGTATCTGTCTTGAGGATGCTCCACAGATTCTCAATGGGATTCAAGTCACAGCTATTTGAAGGCCAGTCCATAAGAGAATCTTCAACAAATCCCTTTTCTTTCAACTAGGATTTAGTAAACTTTGATGCATGACTTGGTGCATTGTCTTGCATAAAGTTCATAGATCTATGCTTGGCTAAAGACTGGTTATCAAGCCATTCAAAGAAATATTGCTCTAGAAAATCACAGTAACTTTTGGAATTCATTTTAACCCCATCTTTCAATTTAAATAGACCCATGAGCTCATTACCAATAATCCAAACTCATATCATGATCCCGCCACCACCTTGTTAGTGTTTAAAAATTTTCTTGAGTCATGTTGCTTGCAAGCCCATTCTTAAGCTCATCCATCGGACCCATCGAGGGTGATCCTTTTTTGTCTGTAAAAAGCACTTTACTGGAATCAGTTTTCATGTATTTTTTTTGCCCACTGCAATCTTCTTTCCTTATATGTTTTGTTAAAATGGGTTTCTTTATTTGATTTTTTACATCAGCAAACTTCCTTAATGCTTTACACCTTGTTTCCCTTGACACCATAGGAGCTCCAGCCACTCAAATATGAACGCACTTGACACATTTGGGTTTCTTATTAATTCTCTTCGGATATGTGAAAAATCTCACTTTGTTAAATTCCGGAATTCAGCCTGAGACTTTTTTTCATTGGTTGAATTCCCATTTGACATATTTTCTTGATTGTTCAATGATCCCTTTTCAAATCCTTAGAAATTTGGAGCAAAGACTTTCCTTTGCTAATTTCTTGGATTATATAGTTCTTTTCATTAATTGTTAGTTCTTTTTTTTACGAGCCATAATACTAAATTCTATTTCTTGCAAATTATCTCTTGACACTGCAAATTGCTATAATTACTGAAAAAATAGTAAATATCAATCTGAAATTGAAAAATTGGACTTAATTGCTTTCATGCTTACTTGCTATATATAATAGTACAAATTATTTCATTGGATAACACATATCTATAATTTTATATAAAATATTTGACAATACCTCTTTTGCATATAATCTCTAGACACAGTTTATATCTATATATCTATCTAACTATATATATATATATATATATATATATATATTGGTTTTCTGGAAAGTTCATGTTTAGTTTTAGTTATTCATGTTCAAACATGTTAGAACACATCAAATTTATCAACATACACTCCCGGCCATGATTATTAGGCTATCTCAGTTTTTTAAAAGAAATGATGTATTTCATACTATTTTTAGTATTTATTGCCAAAATAAATTTTTGTTATTGTGAAATTAACATTGTATGGGAAAATTATTTGTTTTAGTTAAAACAACTGAATTGCTGCTTTTGTTCTGAAATGAACATCAAAGCTTAGAACAAGTCTCTATTTTGTCATGATTGCTGCAATAAAAAATAGATAAAATAAAGAGAGAGAAGGTGAAAAAAAGGAGAATAAAGAAATACTATCAACAACAGAGTTTTAAACAATAAAAATAATTTATTTACAAAAGTGAAAATATAAATATAGTACAGTTAAACATTCAAAACAATATTGATTTAGTCTTGGGGAAATTTTAGAATTAAATGAAACCAGGTAAAAAATAAAAGATAATAATGTCTCTAAAGTAAAGGCAACAGTAGTCTTGGTAACAAATATTTAAAAAATAGGAATAAGTGTTTTGTTGGGAGTCAGGGTCAGTTCTTTGATCTTTTCCCTGATAGTGAAATTGTCTACAAGTGAAGTGAACTAGCTAGACAAACTAGCCCTTCCATTTATATAGGTGGGAATTCTCTTTGACAAAAGTCCTTGCTATTTTCTGTGTCTTCTAGGTCAAAAGAGGACATTCTCCCACTTTTTTTTTTATTGAGAACCAACACAAATGAAATTGATTTTTTTATTATGACATGTATTTTCCCCAATTGCAATACACATGGTCAGTTGAAGTAATTTCTACTTTTTGTATTTCCTAAAAAAAGGCTTCTGTATTATAAATCATTTAACATACACAGATTGGTATGGGGCCTCTATGCTCCTGGGACCTCTGGGAAAGTGCCCATTGGGCACATTTGTTAAGATGGCTCGTTATCTAATGTAAATTGTTTGGTTCAAAACTAAGAAAATGAATGAAAAAACTTAACCGTCTTTCATTATGTATGACATATTATTCTCTCTAGTTAGCTCAGACATACATGAGTTTATCATGCCAACCACTACAGTCCCACATCAAAGTTGGCAGGTCATTAAAAAGACATTTTGTGTCATAATCTATCTGATCAATGTAGGTGGTTGCTGTGTGACTAACTCATCTTGCTTTATGGCTGGGTGACCAGATAAGTAAATCACTCACAAGTCCTTGTTTTGCTCACCAGCAGTGAGTGCATATAAAGTGCATTCTGCATTTATGTAAGATTGTAAAAATATCAAGGATGATTCTATATAGCTGTGATTTAGTTGGATGCTGTCTCCAGGAGATGTTAAATATTCAAGTGTAGGTTATATCAAGCTTGAATGTAGGGTTTTATTTAATGTCCAGGCAGTGACACCCTATATTAATTAGCACCACCTCTACAGCTACTCAAAAAAATCTTCACTTGATTTTAAATCAAATTTCCAGATTGCATCCAATTTATTCAAGGTGGCTGCAGCTTTAGCAATGTGAATTTTGACTTCCTTTTCAGTAGAATTTATCATGTAAGTAAAGACTTGATAGATTTTATTGATTCATCTGGGACAGTTTGTATTAAGCCTTGCAGGTTAAAGCCTATGAATTCAGTTATAGAGGCACTGACATAGAGTGTTTGCAGTTATAGCTAGGTCATCTGCATTGTAAATATCTGTAAACTTTTTTTTTACTTTATCACTAAAACTCTCAAGTTGATATCCTGCAAAAATATATATATATATATATATATATATATATATATATATATATCCTGCAAAAATGTATAAAGATATATATATATATATATAAAACTGTGTGTGTGTGTGTGTGTGTGTGTGCGTATATATATATATATATATATAACACTAAAATTTCCTTTCTCTGATTCCATGCGCTTATGGCTTAGGAGTTAGTAACTCTGACTGACACTGAATCGGTCATGTTTCAAACCCAGCCAGAAGCAAGTGGATGTGTCTAGCCACACTGATTAGCTGTGATACAGCAAAACAGGCTTGTATGTGGATGACTGATATATTATGCTCTCATTATGACTGAGCTCTCTAGAGAGGAGAATTTTAAAAACAGTTCCCACTTCTGCAATTTACGCATTATTCTTCAGCAATAAATTGAGTTCTTTTGGTGACTAGCATGTGTATACACCGCTTATATATTACATGCTAAAAGTTCCTTTGTCTGATTGCATATGCCTATGGCTTAGGAGTCAGTGTGTTTTGATCCTGGCCAGAAGCAAGTGGATGTCTAGCTACACTGATGAAATGTGATACAGTGAAACAGGCTTGTACGTGGATGACTAATATAGATATATATATATTGTTTTAAATAACTTTAATCCAAATGGAAAAGTAGGAAGGTAAATCCCAAAAACCTGATCCTAATTAATATTAAAATTCTAATATTAAAAAATGATACAGGTAAAGAGCTCAATGTAATTAAAATTACAGAGCTAATATAAAATAAAATAAATTTTCAATGTTCAAAATTGTTGTTGTATGATCATTTCAACATGAAATCCCTAAGAGAGATTTCACATATCATCAGCAACTAACACATATTTTGAAATGAAAAAAATAAAAAAAGACGGTTAAGAACTAAGAAATTTACGTCACAAAAAATTTTGATTTGCAATTAACAAGATTTTACTTAGAGATGTAAGAGAAAAAATTAAATTGGAAAATTTGGCTTTGTCTAGCTTTACAGGGGGAAGGGGTTAAAAGATTGAATAGGAAGTGTTGTTAAACTGAGAATTGGGTTAAACAAAACAGAAGGGAGTAGAGGGGAGGGGTAAGAAGTATAAAGAAAAGGAAAGAAAAGGAAAGAAAAGAAAAGATTCGTATATTAGAGATGCTCAATACGTGTCAAACAAAACTAGCGTTTATACATGGGTTAAAGTATTAGAAAACAGATTTTTTTAAATAAAAACATATTTGGGGAAAAAATAGATATAATATTTAAATAAATTAAGTTAATCTAATTAAAGATAAATCTAGATATAGATAAACTAAAATAAAAAATGTAAAAAATAAAAAAATAAAATAGAATTAAAAATAAAAATTAAATAAAAATATAATTTAAAAAATTTTTTTTTAATTAATTTTAAAATTTTTTTATAAAAGTTTTAAAAATTAAGTTGTGGAAAAGATATATATATATTAGCAGAAGAAATTGGGGTTTATAATGGTAGATAATCAAAGGAGACAGGAAGAGGAAGGTAGAAGGGTTAAAATTACTATTTAAAAATTAAATTAATTTATCAAAAACAATTAAATTTATATTTAATCTCCTAAAAACTAAAATCAGAATTTAAAATTTAAATGTTCACAAAATTCGTTCTATGATGGCACTTACTAATGAATTCCTTTCTAAAATTCAGGAGTAGGTGTTGTTTTGGGTACTTTAATATTAAAATTTTTCCTAGCAGACACAGACAGCACCTATCATGAAAATTCCTCGAAATATAGGCTGAACCTATTAGTCTCCAGCTAATTACAGGATCCAGCCCTTCTTCCTTCATTTTCCAGAATCTCCATAAAAGGCTGTCTGGTATTTTTGACCTGGGTTTGAAAAGGAATACCTGTGATTGTAATATCTCTGTTTAAAAGGTCCTGCGAACATACCAATATAAGTCCGGTAATTATTTTTGTTGTTTGATAGTGAAATGTGGGCTTCATAAATTACCTGTGTGGATTTACATTTGCCCTCCACCGGGCAGGCATCCACGGAGCTACAATTGGATTCATTTAAAATTCCGGGTCAGTATTACATAAATTCAGAATCAGTATTACATAAATTCATTAAAAAATTCATTCAAATTTGCCTATTATTATGCACTGATACCCTTGGGAAAGGTATTAATCCATTACCTTCCTCCAGTTATGGGTTAAGTAACAGGATGGGGCCTGGAGGCAACCCATCTAGTGTTGGTGTCACAATAAAAACACCCTTGGTAGCCCTGGTGAAGCATCAAGTATTCAGCTATTTGACAAGATAAGAATTTCACTGCAAAACTGCGCCAGAGTTCCAAATGCACAAGGAATACTGGAGGGGTGTAGTGAGTTCTATCTCAGCCAATGGCCACAAGATGACAGCGATCACTACCAGCATTTTGAGCCTTCCAGGAATAATGTCAGCTGATTTCATCAGGAACTCTCATGGTATGTGAGTCATAACTTCTGTATTCACATTTTATATCTTTCCAAAGTCTTGAATTTGAATAGTAGAGTTGCTCCTTTTTCAAACCCTAGAGAAGCAAGTCATAAGGTGTTAAGTCAGGATTCATGACTGGCCACTTATACATAAAATAGAGAGTTACTTTTCAATCATTTAGTATATTTATGGGGTTCAAGAAATAAATTGCCATCTAAGTTAAGCAAAAATAACACTGACATCTTATTTTAGCAGATATATTTATAAAGATTGCACAAAAATATTCCAAAATACTAAAAAGTAAATTTATTCAATGAAATTGCCGTTGACTTTAACCATGGTCTCCAGACAACCTCAGAATCACCTGCAACTATTTTGGACGGTTTCCTTGTTTAAATTGGTGAATGCTGCCATAATCTTTGCCTTCAGTTTATCTTTGGTCTTACAAGGAGTTTTGTGGGTCTCTTGCTCTTGCACCCCATACATGATAATCAAGGGGCTTGCAGTCTGGGGAATTAGATTACCAGATGTAAGGGGCGATGTGGCTGCAAAAATTGCCTGAAAGCTATGCCTGGGTTTTGCTTGTGTGGCATGGTGCACATTTTTGTTGCAAGATATAGGATCTTCCGGCAGCCACTCTCTTGATCCAGGGCAGTACTATCTCCTCAATTTCATTAAATATGGCAGACAAAAAAGATTTTGTTTTATTAGTTTTCCCAGCATGCTTATGTTTTTCTGTTTTGGAGAATTTATAGAAGATTTTTGTATTGTCTTGTCTTACTCCTACAATACAGAAAAACATAAGAATGGAAAAACTAAGCAATAAATCAATTAAATCTGTCTTGTCAGCCATATTTAATGAAAGATGTTTAAAAGAAAGCTTGCTGTCCAAATATACATTATATATATATATATATATATATATATATATATAAGAAAAATTAAGGCAGACATGTTATTTCATGGTAAATCGAAAGAATATGCCTATTTCAGGTGAACCATCATCAGCTTCCGTTTTTATTTCACAAAGGATTTCACACGAATTCGTGTAAAATCCTTTGTAAAATAAAGATGGAAGCTGATGATGGTTTGCCTGAAATAGGCCTATACTTTCGATTTACCATGAAATAACATGTCTGCCTTAATGTTTCTTATATTTGCTCTATTTGTATTTATATACATATATATTTAGAGCTCTCTTAGAGAGTGATCCTACCACTCTATGTAGAGGATACTCCTTTGGATTCTTCTATGCCCACACTGCATGCTGATATATATATATATTGTAATTTTTTTATTAATATTAAGCTCTATTCTGTATTGAGCACTCTTTATAAAAGTAAATGCTTGAACAGTGAGTTTTTAATCTACGTGTTCTTTCACTTTTTTGTAATATCATATATATATATATATATATATATTGAATTCCTAATTGAATTTGTTTTTTATTTAAGATTAATCTAATTTACATTGTGACATAGAAATGTTTGTTTTGAGATTTATCTCGTCATCAGTAAATGTTCAATAACTGTGGTGAAAATGACTTATGTTTACCCTGTCGCAATGTAAACTAAATTGATTTAAAAAACAAAAAAAACAAATCTAATTATATTATGCTCTATGATCTATGTTGTATTGACCACTTTTTTAAAAAAGTAAATGCTAGATGACTCGGGATTCTAAATCTTTTGGTCCTCTTCATCTACATATAGATATATATAAAGAAAAAATACTCTTTACTGATGCATTTTTTACTACTCATGAACTTTACCATGGCAAATACAAGAATTTAATTTTGCAACATGTATTTATAAAAGAAGGAAAAATATTAAGTTTTAAAAATTGTTAAATTTAAAAATTTAAAAATGAAGCTAAACAATGGAGGATGCTAAGTGATATAATTTAAAACCTAATAATTGAATGTGTTTTACTAAATATAATCATTATTCTTTTATTTAAATTTGACAATTTATTTATGCATAAGTTTCCTTAAGATAGATAGAGACAGTACAGATGTAGAAATACAGGGAAACTGTCAGTTTCATGCCTCAATTTTCAGATCAGTTTTTCTGCAACAAGTGCAAGAGCAGGATTGGCAGCTTGAATGGGTAGCAAATTTATTGCACTGTCTCTTCACCTTTACCTGGAATTTATTGACCAATTCTTGAAACATACATTTCTGCTCAGTTTTGCATCCTAAACAACTGTGTTCAAAAGAAATATCTGACCTTTGCTTGGCCATTAGATCCTTTGTAGCTGAGTGGTTAAAACACATGAGATCTAACAATAGTTTCACCTAAGGGAACAGAGTTTAAATCCTGAGAACACACATTTTTATAATAAGATTTCTCAAATATTCAGGCAGGTAAATGGAAATAAATAAATAAAAAATATAATGTTTAATAAATAAACAGAGCAACTACTCAAATATGGGTATCCATGCTAAAATAATATTTAGACAATAAAATAAAAATTAAATAATATATATATATATATATATATATATATATATATATATATATATATAAATTATATTTTAGAACATGTACATGATTTTTCTATATGTATCCACGACAAAGGTATGTTTGTTTTGACATTGAAACTTCAATGTCTCATCACAGCTCTATATATTATATTTACATTTACTTTTATAAAGAGTGCTTGACGCAACATAGAGCATTACATTGTACTAGTTGTTACAATGGCTTATAAATTCATAGTATCACTACACAAAATTTTTTGCATTTCGAACCTGCTATACGCGCTTCTCATCAAGTGAAGAATTGAAATTCAATTCTTCACCTAATGAGAAGTGTGCATAGCAGCTTTGAAACGCGAAAATTTTTGTGTAGTGATATTATGAATTTATAAACCATTGTAACAACTAGTACAATATATATATGTATATATATATATATATATATATATAAAATAAAATAATTTTGATGCTCAAAATTTATTTTAATTTAGTTTATTTTATTTTATAATTAGCTCTGTAATTTTCATTACATTGAGCTCTCCACCTGTATAATTTTTTAATATTAAAATTTTAATATTAATTAGGATCAGGTTTTTGGGATTTACCTTCCTACTTTTCCATTTGGATTAAAGTTATTTTAAAATATATATATATATATATTAGTCATCCACATATAAGCCCATTTCGCTGTATCACACATATATATAAAGTAGAATCCTTGGTACTTGGTAAGGTAAAGAGAACTCAATGTTAAAATTTAATAGAGTATTATAATAAAGAACATAATTAGGGTGTTTTTATAAACCCATTGGTAATATAATATTTTGAGGCTCTTTTATTGACTGCTCATCAGACCAAAATCTGATGAGTGGTCGATAAGAGAGCTGCAAAATATTATATTACCAATGGGTTTATAATAACATCCGAATCATGTTCTATATATATATATATATAATTGTGTATTTGATCATCAATTTCTCTTTTATACAAATTTAATTAAAAACAACTAAGTTATTGTGGTTATATTTTTTATCTAAATTTTCTTGTGTTATTAAAATTTACTTCTTTTCTGGACATAAATTATATAAAATTGTTTGAATAAATGAGTGCTTTTGGCTATACTTTTAGTCATTATCAAAGATGATTTTATTTTTGCTTTTAACTTAATGTATATGGATTGTTTTATGTATGTATTGAGATTATAGGAATGTTTTATTTTCCAAACATGGTCATCACATTGTGGCCGTGTTCATAATTGATGTTATTGGTTGTTGGCATTTTATTTTTTTATTAAACATCAATACCATCAACTATGAACTTGATCACAATATGCTGACCATGTCTGGAAAATAAAACAACCCTATAATTATGTTAATACCACAGGTAAGGAGTGACCTGAGAGCTATATATACTTTATCTGGGCATTTTGAATATCTCAGAACCTGGTTGTCTGGCCTTGATGTAACTTGACAGACAATCAGCAGGGATGTTAGTACAAACACACACACACACACACACACACACACACACATATATATATATATATATATATATATATATATATATATATATATATAGAGGCACTTTACTGGAGAGTTACTCAATTGATAATAAGATGCCACTAAGAGAGCTTGCTGTCTAACTATCACATAATGACCAGATAGAATTTTAAAGTCTTGAAAGAGGTTATTTTGATAGAACAGTAAATTATTTAATTCTTACAGCCCCACCTATAGGCCTGATTTGGCCAGTTGTACCTTCTCACTTTTCCTAAAACGAAAATCACCAATGAAATATTGTCGATGAAATTAAGAAGGACGCAATGACAGAGTTGGCAGAAATTGGAATTTCCAGACTACTTTGAAATGTGTTAGGTTTTATGTCTAATTACTTTGAGGTGCAGTGGATATCGGCTCGGAACGAGAAATCGGGGAGCCGAGTTCAAATTCCAGTTGAATTCATTGCATTCACTTATCCTTGTGAAAGGTATTAATCCGTCTCTTCCTTCCAGCTATGGGTTAAATAACAGGACAGATTGGGTTCTATAGCCTTGGCTGGCAACCAATCTACCACAGAAAGCAATGGCAATCTATTGCGGGATAATCTTCTGTCCAGTCAGTCATGTCTCTTTTGAGACATGATTGCCCCAGTGTGTTTCACGTATGGCACTTAACTGACTGACTATTTGTTTTGTATTTGTTTATACTTCTGAGATGAGGTAGTATTTACATTATTTACATTTTTCAGACTGTTGTCCTTATCTTTATTGCTATGTCTATAATGTTTTGGGTGTTGTACCTTCTTTAGGTGATGGGAATTTTGAAGTGAACCCTTTATTATGATCACAGGGGTATATCATTCTCATTCCATGTGCAATGTCACTTCCGGATGGCATGTAGTTATCCCCATTTAAATCAACTCTTTGCTATAGCCAGGTATTGAACTCACAACTGGTCATTGGATCTATCTAACACTTTTATCCACTGGGCTATGTGTCATTAGTTAGTTCCAGTGACTTAACCCAAAGAGATGTGAGTTCAATATCAGGTTACAGCAGTGCTGAAAAAATAACTTAAAGAGTGGAATTAAAGGAAGATAACTACATGACATCCAGAAGGAGCATCACACATGGAATGAGAATAATATATCTCAGTGATCAAAATGAAGGGTTTGGTTCAAAATTTCTAGGACCTGAAGAAAACCAGAACGTGCAATGGCCAAAAACATCATAAACATAGCAATAAAGATGAGGACAACTGTCTGAAAAATCTAAATAAATTACTATTTGTTTCCGCTTTTTTTTTTTTTTTACTAATGTTCACCCAATATAAGGCCCAAGAGATACTCGAGGTAGAAGGGTTACTGAATGAAGTTGTCAGATCGTCGTATAAGGTAAGAAGTGCAGTTTATGAGGATATGTAAGCTAGATAATGGCTGACCCTAGACTTGAAGAGGTTAAGATTGTATTGATCAGAAAAGCATCCACTTAAAAGACTGTCTTACAAAATAGTGGTTCTTGGGAAGAAGAGGTTTGAGTGAAATTGCTTTCTAACTAATGCAATATAAAGGGAATGTGGATAATTCATTTCAGAGGATATAGCATGTAGGATTTGTGCTGTTTGCACTTTTATCATTGTAAAGGGTACTTGTGTGGTGCATGCTAATAATAGTTTTTTTAATATAGTGGGTTTAATATTGATTGATGGGAGAGTAGCATGATTGTATATATCATGGATAATGATGTCAAACATTTCATGGAAGATGTTTCTGAAGATGGCTCGTGTAAGCTGAAAGCTTAGAACCAACTTAATAAAAATTTATCCAAATGTTGGAGAATTTTTGTTCGTATTTTCAACAGAAATTAAAGCCAAAATACAATGTTTAGAACGGCTCATGATTAAACATAATAGCCATTCATTGTCTTTTATATTTAACAGTATATGTTTAGAATATATATATATATATATATATATATATACACACACACACTCTTGTGCAAATTTAGTTGAAACAACTGCTTTAGTTTCCTTTTTTTTCACTGTACAGTCAGATTTAGACCCACTGAAGTGACAGGATGTAAGTGATTTCTATTTTTCTTCTGATTAGGTCATTTGCAATTATGCAGTAATATGAACTTATTTTCAGGTTGTATAATGAAATTTGTATGGTCTTGAAAAATATTACCTCATTTGTGATTGCATCAGATTTTTATCCCACCAAGACACATTGTCTCCACTGTTGATTAGTTGTCTGCAATGGACGTTACTCCAAGGAAGTGTATGAAAATTGTAATACTGCATGAACACACTGGCAAGCCTTACAGAGAGATTGTGGATATTGTTGGTGTCAGCTTTTCAAGCATCAGTCATGTCATCCAGGCAAAGAAAGAAACTGAATTCATCTGTTGAAAATGTAAAAGTTGGAAGAGAAAAGCACCAAGTGATGATGTATACGTGATCAGGGAAAGGGTGAAAGATCCTAGGAATACATTATTCATTTTGTTTAAATTAATTTTCACAAGGATCTATCTATCTATCTATCTATCTATCTATCTATCTATCTATCAGTCTGTTCATATCTATCTATCTATCTATCTATCTATCTATCTATCTCAGTCTGTTTCTATCTATCTATCTATCTATCTATCTATCTATCTATCAGTCTGTTCATATCTATCTATCTATCTATCTATCTATCTATCAGTCTGTTCATATCTATCTATCTATCTATCTATCTATCTATCTCAGTCTGTTTCTATCTATCTATCTATCTATCTATCTATCTATCTATCAGTCTGTTCATATCTATCTATCTATCTATCTATCTATCTATCTATCTATCTATCTCGGAAGAGAAAAACAATACCAAGAGACGACATATACGTGATCAGGTAAAGTGTGAAAGATCCTAGGAAGACATCATTTGTTTTGTTTCAATTAATTTGCACAAGGGTGCACATGTATATTTCCTTTTCCTCAACTTTTGTTCCTGTGACATGTTTATTTTTTATTACTTTACACTTATGTAATCTTTAAACGTCCTTTTCAAAGATGAGTTTGAATCCATTTTGCCATCTCTTTATTTTCCTTCCCTCTTCCCTACACTCAGTAACAATGCCTGTCTTCTAACAGTTCACTCTCACATTTTGATCTCCCCCTCTGTTCTTTCTTATTTCTTTCCTTTTCCTTCTTTTTAAGT
The DNA here is from genome assembly GCA_037127315.1 of Ascarosepion bandense. Classification (NCBI taxonomy): domain Eukaryota; kingdom Metazoa; phylum Mollusca; class Cephalopoda; order Sepiida; family Sepiidae; genus Ascarosepion; species Ascarosepion bandense. Next base: position 921,896 of record JBBBDQ010028785.1, read on the forward strand.
GAACTTCCCTGTATGAATTTCTTTTTCAATTTTCCATAATAAACAGTCGCTGACGAAGCGAGTTTACTTTGAAGAAATGATCATAGGACACACATGATTTTTGAAGCTTTATCTAATATATATATATATATATATATATATATATATATATATAATGTAGTACACTTGGTATGTAATCCGAGTAAATTCCAAAAGAGACAAACTCGAGAGAACTCAATGTTAAATTCATTTATTTAATTTAACAGAGTAATATTTTATAACGGATTTTTGATTATTAGCTTGGATGATACATATTTCACTGCTTTGATGTTCTTAACACGGCTCATCAGATCCAAATGTTACAACAGTAGGCAATCGAAATATCACCCCCACAAAAAAAAAAAATTTCTTCACTTTTATTTGATTCTTCGTAGACGCCCACATGCCCATATTAGGATGGACATTTGTGACGTTTATATACAGAAAGGTTCTCGTTCATTTGAAAAAATATCCCCAAAGAAAGGAGAAGGCAATGATATGGGAGGGTTGACGATTAATAAGTATTGAGTTTTCTATTCATTTTAACCAATAAAAGGAATGGATAGAACACCCATACTAGAAAAATGAAAAAATACTTTAGAGATGTGACGAATATGTAGGAGATCTCTTCTATGACAAGAAATAGCAACCAGCAATACAAAGAAATACAGACAGACCAGAAATATTGAATATCAAAGTGGAATTGGCACTGGCTAAATTAAACAGAAACAAAGCAGCAGGAACTGGCAATATTGTAGCAGAGATGGTGACATCCTTAGACAGCTTTGGTATAGACAAAATTACAGAAATAATAAACAAAATCTACAATGATGGTGATATACCAGAGGACCTAAGCAGATCAATTTTTATAGCACTACCTAAGAAACCAGGTGAAAAGAAATATAAATGCCTCCAAACAATCAGCTTAATGATCCACATAACAAAACTCATCACCTAGATTCTGATGAACAGAGCATATAGCAGAATCGACCCTGAGATAGGACAGGAACAGTGTGGTTTTGTTAAAAATACCAGGACAAGGAATATGATATTCATGCTCAGAATGCTATCTGAAAGAGCTATACAAATGCAGAAGGACCTGCATCTGTGCTTTATAGACTACACAAAGGCATTTTATAAAGTATGTCACAAAGATGTGTTTGAGATGCTCAGCAACCTTGACATTTTAGGAAAAGATATTAGGATAATCAAGAATCTCTGACAACAAACTGCTTGCATATGAATAGGAAATAAATTCAGCAGGTATACAAAAATAGGAAGGGGCATAAGACAGAAATGTGTTTTCTCATCAGATTTATTCACCTTATACAGTGAAATAATTCTGTGAGAAATAAAATCCTTGCCAGGATTTGTCATTAGTGGCTACAATCTTAACAATGTAGGATATGTGGATGATATGATTCTGATAGCATTCATGGAAAAGAAAAGGCAGGACCACTTACAGAAAGTAGCAAGAGAAAGCAAGAAGAAAAGACTGAGTATAAACTTCAAGAAACTAAATGTATGGCCATCAACAAAAAGAAGACCCCAAAATGCCAATTACAGGTTGGAGAAACTGAAATAAAACAAGTAAAGAAATTTAATTACTTGGGTAATGTTCTTACATCAGATGAAAAGTGCAATATTGAGATCCAAAGTCACATTGGCATGGCCAAGGATGCATTTCAAAAGCTTACCAGAGTACTGAGAGACAGGAAAATTTCATTAGAAACAAAGAAAAGAGCACTGGACTGCTATGTGATATCTGTAATTCTGTATGGCTGTGAATGTTGAAGATCTCTTCAAGGATGAAGGAGCGGTTTGAGGCAGCAGAAATGTGGTTCTGCAGAAGGATACTGAGGATACCATAGACTGAGCAGGGAAGCAATGATGAAATGTTGGAGAAGATACACACAAGAAAAAAACTCATACTTAATATCAGAAAGAGATAGCTGAGGTTCTTGGGATACGTAATGAAGAAAGACAGCCTGGAGAATCTAATACTCACAGGATGGATAGAAGGAGAGAGACAGGGGAAAGCAACACAAAACCTATTTGATAGGCTTGGGCAAATAGAAGGTGCAGCAGGGTTTGGGAGATATACCAAGAGGAAATATTGAGAGCAACAACAGACAGAGCTAAGTTGAAGACCATGATCGCCTACATTCTGAGGGGACACAGCACATGAAGAAAAAAATGTAGATGAATGTGTGACTAAAGAATGTATGTATGAAACTGTAAGTTGTGGGAAATCAGCAAAAATTTGAGAGAGAGAGAGAGAGAGAGAGAGAGAGAGAGAGAGAGAGAGAGATGAAAATAGCCAGTAAAGTGGTTGAAAGTGTTTGGAAAGACAAGAACCATGGAACATTTTTACATTCATTGGCTTCAGCAAAAAGGAAGCATGTGAGAATACCAGAAAAATTAAATCAAAAATTAATAAATTACTTGTCAGTTGTTTTTAACAAAACATGTTTAAAAGAAAGTTTGCTACCCAAATATACATTAATTGATCATATAAATATAAAACAACATAGGAAAAAATCCGTACTATTTCACAATGGTGAAGCATGGATTAAAAAATGAAAAAAAAAGGCACATTTGATGTACCACAAGGCTCATTTGATGGAGCTGAAATTTCAGAATTAATAGAACTATACATTCTAAATAAAATTAATGAGATAATCCATATGGACAACCATGAATTATATGAAGATGATGGATTAATGATAGCACCAGACAACAAAAGAGAAAAATGACAAAATAAAAAAACATGCTTTTCAAAGATTTTTAAAAACCTTGATTTTGAAAGAGAAGTCTAAACAAATAAGAAAATTGTCCAATATTTAGATGTAGAACTTAATCTACAACCTGGTAGTGTATCTCCATATATGATAACAAACACAACTTTAAAGTATGTACACATTAGATCTAACAATCTGACCAGCATAATCGAACACAGGGAACAGAAAATTCTTCTCACAAAACAATCTTTGATGAAGAGGAAAAAGATTATGAAAGAGCCTTAAATGAATCTGCCATAAAGACAAATTAGAATACAAACCTCAGTCCGATAAACAAATGAAAAATAATACTATAAATCAAAACATTATTTGGTTCAACCCACCATTTAACTTAGACATAAAATCCAAAGCATGGCAAATACTTTTTAAGTTTATTAATAACAACTTTCCAAAAAATTCAGAATTAAATAAAATTTTCAATAGGATTCCAATGAAATTAAATTATATTTGTACTAGTAATTAAAAAATTACATAAAAAACAAAACGCCAGAAACCTAAATAATAATGGGCAACATAACATCACAAATAAAGAATGTAACTGTAGGGACAAAAATAAATGCCCACTTGATGAACTTTGCTGAACATAAGATGTTATTTACAAAGCAGAAGTACATGATACAGATGGATAAACAAAAACAGTTACGGTCTACAAAAGAAATTTTTAAAAACAGATGGAATAATCACAAATTTACATTTCATCTGAAAAACCTTAAAAATTGTATCAAAATGGCTAGCCAGGTGTAGAAATTAAGACTCAAAAATAGAAAAGACCCTGGTATAAGATGGAATATAGTAAAAAAAGCCAAACCTTACAACAGTGGTGATGTCTGCAGATTGTGCCAAGAAGAAAAGTTAGCCATTAAGTTGCTTCCAGAAAAAAAAAATTACTGAATGAAAGATCAGAAGTAATGTCTAGTTGTAATCACACTATAGATACATATTAGTATCATACAAACCTTGATAAAAGTGTTCTAAGATCCTTAAGTAACTCCTCCCTGACTTTAAAAATTTTAGGTTGTTCAAAAATTCCAATCATTTCATAATAATCTCTATTTGTACATTCAAAAATGTTTGAAAATCAGTTATTATAAATCACCTGAAGATACTAACCTAGGTTGCAGAAATAACTAATTTTTAAATATATATATATATTCTTTTTTTTTAGTATTTAGGCAGTAATTCTTTTTTAGGAATGTCAGATTAAATAAATTGCAAACATTGTATCTTCTTATTTGTAATAAAATCCGTTCATACTCACGGATAATCTTTTGCATATTATAATTGAAAGATGTAAGAAATGAGCTGTAACTTTGACAGTTGATTTTATTATTCATTTCTTGATGTTTCAAAATACCATTAAAGTCCCATTCTATGATCACAGAAATAGTATATACATGCAATGGGACGGTGTTCCAATAAGCTCAGTTCTGGGTCAAACCATCAGCAACCTCTACATGGCCAACCTAGAAAATAATATATTTAACACCACTAAAAAACGTCCATCTACATATGATATGTAGATAATATTCTTATATTAGTTAAAAATATAGAAGAAATAATAGAACTAAAAAGACTTTCAAAAACTCTGTCATCATGTTCACATACAAACTTAACAAATATAACAAAGTCCCTTTCCTTGAAATTTTAATAGACACATACAATAACATATTTACTACCTCCCCATATAAAAAACAACCAGCAAAAACTCTTGCAAACTTAGCTATAAGAATGAATGCCCTACTACAAAATAGCACTTATACACAATTTCATTAACCAAGCACAAATCAACTTCTCCACAAAAAAGGTATTTTATTCTGAACTAAAAAAATATTAAGCAGACTCTCATTAGTAACAACTTTTCAAACCACATTGTAGATGAACAAATAAGATGATATTTCAAAAACCTCAACACACATTAAACAGAATATAGTTCTTATACAAAAGATCCTAAACATATAAAACTCTCTTATTGCAACCAGATGCACGATAACTACAAACAGAATGAAAAAATCATAAAAAATTTCATTCATTCTAATATATATCCTGTGGATCCTCATGAAAAATTAAAATTAATAATTTATTATAAAAAATACAATATTATTAATTTAATTATCCGTAATAACTCCTCCCCACCAAATGATGTCAATTAATAGAATCAGCTATGAATACTGTTCATATGAATAATGTTCTAAAATGTTTATAAAAAGAACAGTTTTTTCATGCTTAAACACATGCATGACCATAACTCATACTTAATATCAGAAAGAGATAGCTGAGGTTCTTGGGATACGTAATGAAGAAAGATGGCCTGGAGAATCTAATACTCACAGGACGGATAGAAGGAGAGAGACAGGGGAAAGCAACACAAAACCTATTTGATAGACTTGGGCAAATAGAAGGTGCTGCAGGGTTTGGGAGATATACCAAGAGGAAATATTGAGAGCAACAACAGACAGAGCTAAGTTGAAGACCATGATCGCCTACATTCTGAGGGGACACAGCACGTGAAGAAAAAAATGTAGATGATTGTGTGACTAATTCATTTTGGATAATTTTCATGTTCTAATGAATGTTAAGCAATTTGTCAACTGCTCCATTTGAACCAAGAAGAAAATTTACAGTAATTTTTAGTGATGCAGTTTTGCAGTTATTTTTTGTTACCACAACTCATAACCCTAAAGATGATCTTTGAAAAAGGTTGAAAGTACTTGGGAACATCGAGAAATGAATAATAAAATCAACTGTCAAGGTTACAGCTCATTTCTTACATCTTTCAATTATAATATGCAGAATATTATCCACGAGTATGAACAGATTTTATCAAAAATAAGCAGACACAATGTTTGCAATATATTTAATCAGACATGCCTGAAAGAAAAAAAAAATATATATATATATATATATATATATATATATATATATATATATGCATGCATGTATGCAATTACATGCAAACATATATACAGAAACATGCCCAGATGTATACACACATGGAATTACATAGTACAAATACATATACACGAATGCTCAAAACAAAAGGATCCATGCAAACAAATACATGCACAAAAAAGCCCCCCCCCATGCACATATAAATGCTAACAATAATACACACATATCTAAACACATACAAATACACATGCCTCAATACATACACACAAACAAATACATACACATACTCAGACCTAAACTCATACACATATAGATGCACTTGTCTAGACACAGAGACACACTTTTAAACGCACACATATACACACACCTAAATGCATATACACAAAACTAATCAAACGTACACAGAGTGGTGAATGCTGTTACCAAATTTGTAAACATCAAACAATTATCAAATGGTGTCCTCTTCTTTAACTCAAAGTATCTTAGAAATATTTTGGGTGTAAATGTGGCATATAATGATTTGTGAATAGACATTAATTTATCTATATATATATATATATATATATATATATATATATATATATATATATATATATATATATATATATATATATATATAATACAAATGGGCTGAAATCATGTTATATTAGCATATTTTTTTTTAGACCATAAGACATGCCAAGTATAAACTTGAAAAGCAGATTACAAAAAATATGACTTCATCCTGTTTATTTTTAGTTGATGAGACCTGATTAATTACACTTTTCACAATTTAAAAAAATTCACTTTGGTATTTTGGCTTCTCTGTTACAGAGGAAGAGTGATCTATTTTTTCTCCTCTTTGTTTCAATATTTTTTAATTCCTTCCTTCTGAAGTATCTTTCCCTACATAAAAATGTATTTACCATCAGTTTTAAATGTAAAAAAATAAATAAATAAACAGACAAGAAAATCATTCATACATTTTGAGGTAGATGCTACCTGAAAACAGAAAAAACTGAAAACAGAGAACAGAGAACAAAAATATTTTGGTTGCACAAAGTTTACATGGAAGAAAAACATTTTAAAAAAATTTAATTTAAAATGAAAAATGTGCATTTGAAGAAAAAATCTTTGAACTGCTTATGTATATATATATATATATTTGTAAAAGAGTTATTATGCAACCTAGGTTTCTACCATGTGGAGATAGATGCTAACTGAAAAGAAAAGGTCAAAAACCTGAAAACAGAAAACAAAAATATTTTGGTTGCACAAAGTTTACATGAAAGAAAAACATTTAAAAAAGATTTTACTTTAAAATGGATAATGTGCATTTAAATAAAAAATATTTGAACTGCTTATATATATATATTTTTTTTCCATTTGTAAATGATTTATTACATGACCTAGGTTCCTACCATGAGTGGTGTCTTCAGGTGATTTGCAAATCGCCTGAAGACACCACTCATGGTAGAAACCAAGGTTGCATAATAACTCGTTTACTAATGAAAAATATTCAAAAGTTCCACAATATAATTGTATTGAACAATTTTTAATACAAATGTGCACTGGTCTAATCTTATTATGACCAGAAACTAAGTAATTAAACAATCAATATATATATATATATATATATTGTAATAGTTTTTACAATGGTTTATAAAAGCATAGTATCACTACACCATGGTGTAGTGTAGTGATACTATGCTTTTATAAACTATTGTAACAACCATTACAATATAAAGCTCTACATTGTATTGAGCACTCTTTATAAAAGTAAATGCATGAACAGTGGGTTTAAAACCCATATGTTCCATAACTTTCTTACAATATATATATATATATATATATATATATATGTTAATCATCCACATACAAGCCTGTTTCACTGTATCACAGCTCATCAGTGTGGCTAGACACATCCACTTGCTTCTGGCCGGGATCGAAACTCAACCGATTTGGTGTCAGTCAGAGTCGCTACTCCCTAGGCCATTGGTGCAGGGAATCAGAGAAGGGAAATTTTAACGTCTTGTATATAAGCAGTGTATACAGACGTATATATATATATATATATATATATATATATTTATTTATTTATATTTATATATATATATATATAAGAAGTTTTCAACCTAACCAAGATGCACTTCTGCAAAAATATCTGTAGATTTTGGAAACATGGATAGGCTAACAACTTTTCTCATATATATATAAGATTGGATATTTGGGTAGCAATCCTTATTTTATACAGGTGATTGACAAGTACTCAAATCCAAAGATAATTCGATCAGTTCTTACACACTCTATCTTTAAAAAAAGAAATCTTACATGAATGCAAGAAACTATAATAAAAAGCCTAATTTCAGTGCCTTGTCAGTCATTTCTAATGAAACCTGTATTCATATGTATTTAAATTTTGCAACTGGCAATTTTCAATCAGCACCTGATGATTGCATCCTGCATTAAATTTAGAGTGTGCTAGAGGTGAGAGAAAAATGTATATTTATTAATATATATATATATATATATATATATATATATATATATATATTATTTATGCAAAGGTATTTGCGCATAAGTGAATGCAAGGAATCCAACTGGAATTCAAACTCGGCTATCCAATTTCTCGTTCTGAGTTGATATCCACTGCGCCACAATGCAACATTATAACTAGTAGTAAAGCTTAATGAACAGTAGTAAAAAAAATGAACTGAGCTGACACTGTCTTGCTATTGTCTCTCCCCATGAGTGCGACAGGGAAAATATATATATAAATACACAATGGTCTTTATTATAATAGATGGGATAAATGGTCTTCTCCACTGTATTAAGAGTAGGTTGTTAATGTTAATACTTAGATCTTATAACTATCAGTTTGCAATCAGAACCTGAAGATTGCTGCATGTATGAAAACTCAGACAGTGAGAAAAAATGTATATTTATTGTTAATGGCATATATATATATATATATATATATATATATGTGTGTGTGTGTGTGTGTATCTGTTGTATTTTTCACATATATATATATATATATATCTATGGAAAATACAACACAATGCAACATTATAACTAGTAGTAAAGCTTAATGAACAGTAGTAAAAAAAATGAACTGAGCTGACACTGTCTTGCTATTGTCTCTCCCCATGAGTGCGACAGGGAAAATATATATATAAATACACAATGGTCTTTATTATAATAGATGGGATAAATGGTCTTCTCCACTGTATTAAGAGTAGGTTGTTAATGTTAATACTTAGATCTTATAACTATCAGTTTGCAATCAGAACCTGAAGATTGCTGCATGTATGAAAACTCAGACAGTGAGAAAAAATGTATATTTATTGTTAATGGCATATATATATATATATATATATATATATATATATATATATGTGTGTGTGTGTGTGTGTATCTGTTGTATTTTTCACATATATATATATATATATATCTATGGAAAATACAACACAATGCAACATTATAACTAGTAGTAAAGCTTAATGAACAGTAGTAAAAAAAATGAACTGAGCTGACACTGTCTTGCTATTGTCTCTCCCCATGAGTGCGACAGGGAAAATATATATATAAATACACAATGGTCTTTATTATAATAGATGGGATAAATGGTCTTCTCCACTGTATTAAGAGTAGGTTGTTAATGTTAATACTTAGATCTTATAACTATCAGTTTGCAATCAGAACCTGAAGATTGGTGCATGTATGAAAACTCAGACAGTGAGAAAAAATGTATATTTATTGTTAATGGCATATATATATATATATATATATATATATATATATATATGTGTGTGTGTGTGTGTGTGTGTGTATCTGTTGTATTTTTCACATATATATATATATATATATCTATGGAAAATACAACAGATACATATATATACATATACCTGTTTATTGTAATTAATTTTCTCTCTCTCTCTCTCTCTCTCTCTCTCTCTCTCTCTCTCTCTCTCTACATAAACACATATATACAAAATGTGACAGAAATACCTCCCACTTAATAGTAAGGCATTAGATAGGTGAAGACATTACTGCAACTAACGTCTTACCATTGTGTGGAAGGTATTTCTTGTAGGTATTCCTTACACGCAAATACCCTTGGGAAAGGTATTAATCCATCTCTTCCTTCCAGTTATGTGTTAAATAGCAGGACAGATTGGGTTCTATAGCCTTGGTCAGCAACCAGTCTACCGCAGAAAGCAATGGCAACCTACTGCAGGATAATCTTCTGCCCAGTCAGTCATGTCTCTTTCGAGACATGATCACCTAAGCATGTATCACGTATGGCAATTAACTGACTGACTGACCAGTTATAAAAGCTCTTGCTGTGTATTCACTTTTTTAACTGTGCATGATTATTTTATTTTTTGCAATAATTATGTTGTCAAGTAGTAAAGAATATATATATATATATATCCTCTCTATTATAATAATGACCACTGAGTATTTATTTATTTATCCATTATAAATAGTGTTCATATATAATCATTATTTTTAATGGATGATCGTATTTGAGTGGATAGTCTGTTTTTCTATAATTAAACAGTACATTTTAATTGTCTACTGGCCTAGATGTTCAAGAAATCTTGTTTGGAAAATATTTATCATCTGGCAGGATTTGAACCTGCATTCTCCCATATACTGGGGAGATGTCACCATTAGTTCTGGTGTGTCTTACTACTCAACTACAAAAGATATCATGGTAACCAAAGTTTAAATTAAGCTTTTTAAACAGATAATCTGATTTCTTTTAGAAACATCTATTTCGGCTCAGAATTGTATCCTAATGTAAAGAAATACAAGTGAAGACAATATTACAAAATTTTATAGAAATTTACAGAATAAATAAGTTTAAATATGTCGGTTAATACCAAAATTTTTTTACTCCTTTTTTAATTATATATCTTAAAATTTAAAATTTTAAAGTTTAACTTATTCAACTGGCATTTTTCTCACCACTGTCATCTTTTATCTAGTAATTCAGTCAGTTAGTTAAGTGCCATATGTGAAACATGCATTGGGTGATCATGTCTAGAAAGAGACATGACTGACTGGGCAGAAGATTATCCCACAGTAGATTGCCATTGCTTTCTGTGGTAGACTGGTTGCCAGCCAAGTCTATAGAACTCAATCTGTCCTATTATTTAACCAATAACTGGAGAGAAGAGACTGATTAATACCTTTCCCAAAGGTATTTGTGCGTAAGTGAATGCAGGGAATTCAACTGGAATTCGAACTTGGTGACATTTCTAAAACTTCACTTATGTTCTTTCTCATATATTTTGTTTATTTTTTTATATCAACAAAATCCTTTTTGGAAATTTTTTTTATTTTCTTTATATTATTCTTATCCTTTGTTTTTTTTTTTTTTCTCTACACTTCATTTTTTATATTCTATCCTAATGTCTTATTCCTTTCTGGTTTAAACTTTTGACATGTTTACTCTTCTTTGAATTGGAGTAGATAGATCTATCTATCGCCCGGTTCACACTCCACTCACGTCTATTGAACAGGTTAAGAGGCTCATCCCTTGTTCCCTGTTTAGGAGGTGGTTTCCGGCTTTCTCTTTACCAAATTTCTCACTTTGGTTTTTTTTCTTTCAATTGGAGTAGATAGACTAAACTATTGCCCGGTTCACACTCCACCCACGTCTATTGAACAGGTTAAGAGGCTCATCCCTTGTTCCCTGTTTAGGATATGGTTTCCGGCTTTCTCTTTTCCAATCTTTTCACTATTACGTAGCCCCCTGCACATCAGTGGCATTACCACCTTGCTCGGGGTGATACGATTAAAAAAAAAAACTCATTGATACATTTTTCTGTGAGTTCACACACACAATTCTTTTAAAACCTCCAACCCCACTTTATTCATCTCATTTGAGGACCTTCTTTATTTTAGTTTAATTTAATTTAATTTTTTAAAATCTCGTTATCTATATATATAACCAAGTAAATTAACCACATTTTACTGCTTGATGATGGTGCATTAAACATTGAAACTTTATAGCAATTAAGTTTTAGTATGCTATTATAATAGTAATAATAATAATAATAACTATATACCTATGCTCTACTTTTGTATTGAGCACTTTTTAAAAGTAAGTATCTAACTGTGGAATGTACTTTCATTAGTATTAACCACTTATATATATATATATATATATATTAGAATGTACATATATTCCATTTTAAAGAGTAAGAAAGAATATTTAATTTTTGTATATATCTCATCTAAATCTAATCTAAATCTAAACTTATTCATGAATGGAACTGTGTGTGTGTGTGTGTGTGTGTGTGTGTGTGTGTGTGTGTGTGTGTGTGTGTGTGTGTGTGTGTGTGTGTGTGTGTGTGTGTGTGTGTGTGTGTGTGTGTGTGTGTGTGTGTGTGTGTGTGTGTGTGTGTGTGTGTGTGTGTGTGTGTGTGTGTGTGTGTGTGTGTGTGTGTGTGTTGTGTGTGTGTCCATTTCTTATAGACTCTGAAAAGTTATAGCAAAACAACCACTTTTGACCAGCACTCAGATCTTTGAAAAGGCTGGAATTGAGTGAATTAAGGACAAAATGTGTAGAATACTTTGTGAATTAGGATCTGTAACAAAAATCTCTTAGGCAACCCCTTTTCACTAAAGCAAATCTAAACTTTGAAACGGCTGAACTGATTTTCTTGAAAATGTATACAGTTGTACTATAAGTGTGTGCGAGTGTTCTTAGCTAGGTTTGTGTCGAGGTACCCCCCGATGATAATTGAAAAATCAGGTTATAGAAAGAGTGGTTCGATTTTAATCAAATTTGATACACTCATAGACAAAGACATAAGAAACGATATCCAGAAGTTTCAAGGTTTCAGTTATTACAATAGTGCAGAAAATCGATAATATATATATATATATATATAAAAGGCAAAATGTTTGTGTGTATCTCTGTTTATCTGTCTGTATGTCCTTTATACAAATCCACAATTTTTATCTGATTCTCACCAAACTTCACAAAAATATTCTTTAGGCTGAGTCTGAGCTCCAGGACCATGGATTAGTTTTAAAGCTTTCATTACACCTGAGCAATGCCAGGCTATACTGCTAATGTATATATATCTATATAAGATCAGAGTTTATCGACACAACAAAGTACTTACTGGAAGTATATAAAATATGCACAAAATAAAGAAAAAATATAAAATATTTAAAGACAATGTTTTCAATATATGAAAAATTCTTGGCTTGACCAATAAATTTTGATGCTTGATCCATTGATCTGAGTTTTGAATATTGCTCAGATTTAGAACTTTTCAGTGCCCACTTGAATATATATATATATATATATATATATGTTTATACATATAATAGATATTTGGTTAAGTTCAAGCATTTTTAATTTATTTAACCTTTTAAGTTTCATTTACTTCCTTTTTTATATGATTTAACAGAGAAAAGTTTACGAGCCAAAATGTTTCATCCCAGCTTAATAACTAAATATTTTCTATTCTTGAAAAAAAAATAAAAAAAAGAAAGTTCAACTTGAAGTTATCTTTCCTATGATGAATTGTGTTTATAAGTAAGGAACCTGGTGCACAAAAAATATATATATATATATATATATATATATATATATATATATAAAAACAATGTGAAAAAACCTGCATTTGTACATTGAATTCTTTGTATTTTAGTGCACTTTATTGTAATCCTAAAGTAGATATTTCTTTTCTTTCTCTTTTGTGTGTGTGTGTGTGTGTGTGTGTGTGTGTGTGTGTGTGTGTGCTCAGCTGAGCCACATTGTCTTCTGAATGTTTCTGTCTGCCTGACTCAGCGTTGCGTCTGTATAACAATAACTGCAAAGATGGGTCAAAGTTCACACAAATATCTGCTTAACCAAAATCTGTCTATTGATCCCTTTCACTTTGCATTTGCTTCATCTTATTGCTGACTGCACTTACAGGTTTATACTGCACTCACATGTGGCTATTTCCAAAACCTGCCACACATCTTCTGCAACCTTATTTTCTTGACATTTCTTTTAAAAATTAAAGTAATTTTCTTTTTATCCCATTTTATTTTTTTAAACTCTGAACCTACTTTAAAAAGAAATATATAATAACAATAAAAAGCAGGATCATAGTTTCTTTTAAGAAGAAATCAGTAGTGTTTCACTGTAGTCCTATCCTGGGTCTGATGATAAAGAATATCTGGCAGTAAGAGCAAGTTCATGAGATTGGAGGTTTTGAGAATCCTGGAACCACTTCTAAATTTTGTTAATCCCAGTCTCACTCTGATCTAAGGTCATAGCATATGTTAGGGTTCCATCTCCCCCTCCATAAGAATTTACTTGGGCAACCAGACTGGCAACAAGGTCCCACTCTTTTACAGTTAGATCAATCAAATGCAAGTAACAATTCTACTCCACCAGCTTCTTTTCTCACGCTCCCCGCCTGTGGAACTCCCTTCTATATACTTGCTTTTCTGACGGCTACAACCTCCAAGAATTTAAATACAAAGTCAATTCCCATCTCTTACTCACTTAACACCAGCCCTTTCCACATCACCCCATGAATCGTTTTTTTTTCCTTTCTCTCTATCTTCATAACTGTCTTCACTCCTGTGTTCACATCCTTCTCTTGCCCTTTCTGTTTCCCCCACTGTAGCTGGTTTGCCTTTGTCTTTACTCTTTCCCTGTCTAAAACTTTAAATCTCTTATGTAGACAGCCTCCTGCTCATCAGTGACAGTACCACCTTGCTTGGGGGTGAAATGATTAAAAAAAAAATAGTGAATCTCACAAAACATTGGAGCTTTTGACGAGCCTGGAACCACCTCTTAATTATTGTTGTTCCCCCTTACCTGGGGTCATAGTATCTATTAGGGTCCCAGTTATGGGTAAACAATAAACTCCACCAAAAAACAAAAAAACAAAACAAAACAAAACGTTATAAGTATAAAAATACCAACAATACTTTCTATATAAAAATTTACTAACAATCTATGTTTATAGTAGCGACTTCACCCAGATCCATTTAAAACCAGCATGAAAGAACTTTCATGACATTAAGCCATATGATATCATTAAATTTCTTAAATCAAACTGTATAACCAAAATATAACTACAAAATAAAACAAATATCACTGCCTCTAGTGATTATATCTACACAAATATGTATATGCACAAAAGCTGAGCATCATCTACCACGTACTCAATTGTAAAAGTAGAATAACATTTTTATTGCTCCCAAGCTCTAAAAAAAAAAAAACTAAATTTTCATATTAAATGATCCATAAGGAAATAATACACTGTGAAACAGACAAATCAATCAATTTAGTCAATGACTATTAGGTTTTCCCACCAACTGAAACACAATGTTTGTCTTGAAGGTCTGTCTAATATTGTGAGAAGTTCAATCTTCATCAGTACTCATTTATTCCAAGCAAAAGTTCAACAATTTGACCTACAAAGATCATTACGTATCAAAATTATTTTTGCTTTTTCACATCTTTAATCTAAAGCTTATTTTATGTACTAGAGCAAGGAAAAATGGTCACAATTAACAAACATTTATTGCACTGAGGTTTGCCCTTCTATCCATGCAGTTGACTGTTACACTTAAGATGAGATACAATTTCAGTCTTGTTTGTGGGCTCACTAGGCTAGTAAGTGATCTCACTTGGTGGGTTTATAATGGTAAAATTTCTGTTAGTTCTAAGTTTTGCATCCTGACACATGATAGTGTAATTCACACCAACCAAGATAAGGTTCAGTTTGTAGTGATTCTGAGGTCATATTTTAATGCATTATTTTAATCTGGATCTTAAAGATACTGAAGCTGTGAGTGGAAATAGAACCATCCTGTCTTATACTCTATTATTTTTAACCTCTCAAGATCTGTATAATATTCTACGATTTTAACCTCTCAAGAGCCCCTGCGTAATGCTCTACTATTTTTTGAAAATACTTTTGATACAGTCTGAATATTGCATTAACAAGTGTTTTTTTTTTTTTTAGAAATAATAGTAATGTTTTCAAATACAATAGGCACTATTTAATCTATAGCTGGGAGTGAAGTGATGGATTTATAGGCTTCCCAAGGGTATGAGTCCAAGGTTCATTATTGATCATATACGATATTTTAATTAACCGTAAAACAGAATTCTAGCACTAAATCAATAAGAATGCAGGCAGGGTTAATTCTCTTCAACAAAAACTATATGTATATGTGATATATGCCAAAAAGGAATACAGTGTAAATAGATCAGTTGAAGAATGGTACTCAAAATCAGGAATAAGGTATCACAGATTTATTGTACTCAGGTACAATTAACAATAATACATATATATATGAAAGCAATAGGTTTGGAGCAGAATAGACTATCGAATTGTGAATGCCTTCACTTAAGACCTTCCTTATTCGTACCGCTCGTTACCGTCTTTTATCAGGTAAAGCATTCTATTCTCGGGGGGTAGCAGGATGTTCTACTATAACAATATGCATGTTCATAGGATTTAGAAAAGTATCTGAAATTTAAGTGAATATAATAAACTTGTCTTTTTGATATGTTTGTGAGACTTTGGAGAAAAGGTCTGTAAGAAATGAAAATTACTTTTGATACACCATAATATATATTAGTACACTTAATAAAATAACAGGGTTGTTGAGCATCTTTGAATAGGTTTTGATTTCGTTTTTCTTTGTTTGAGATTTCCATTTCAGTTTGATATTTAATCTCTCCTCCAGTTCTGAGTTAATTTAGACTTTTCCGGAGGAGATTAATCCAAACTGAACTTGAACTTCGTTCACCGATTCCACTTTCTGCGCTGATAACACTTACGCAACCCGCACATCTTTTAGTTATGATCATTGGGTGCAAATGCTGAATTTTTTTTTTTTATCGTGCTATGTCAGTTTATAATCAACTTACGGCACCCTAAATGTTAGGAACTTGCTAATCTTCCACTGAAAGCTGATTCCTAAGTATTCGGCTAACTGTCGACTAATATCAACTGCCTAGTAGCTCTACTGAACTCTAAAGAACTCTCTAGAACTTCTAAGAACTCCTATGAACTTCCCAAAAACTTCTCGAGTTAACTTCCTGTCAACTCTTATTAATATAGGAGGGAGAGTCCATTATCTGAGGAATAGGTGTGTTTCACCATAACACATATATACTCTGGTTACTTAAGAGTAACAATCAACAGAAACTCAAAGTTGTACAAAAATATGAGTATTAACTTATATATCTTCTTGAACCTCTGAAACAAAATGCTAACACTCTACAGTGCGTTCTGCTTGATTATGCAAAGTTATTTTTTTTGTTAAAGATGTAAATAAATTCTGTTTTTTTTTTTCAGATTTTGTGTTGTGTTTCTGTTCTAGAGTAGTTTTCGCACTGAAAGTTATAATCGTGCTATGTTGGTTGCTAATTGACTTAACGCACCCAAAATGTTAGGAACTTGGTAATCTTCCACTGTAAGCTGACTCCTTAGTATTTGTCTAACTGCTGACTAATATCAATTCCCTTAGTCCAACTATGTCCAAACTGGAAATAACTAATGGTTCTAATGAACTCCAGTAGAACTCTAAAGAACTCTAGAACTTCTAAGAACTTTTCGTGTTAACTTCCTGTTAACTCTTATTAATATAGGAGGGAGAATCCATTATCTGAGAAATACGTGTGTTTCACCATAACAAAGGTTCTGTAAAAAATTAAAGTATTCTGTAATACTTATTAGTTCAATCCTTTGAATCAGTGGATAAATGACATGTAACTTTCAGTAAATGCAAGAGTTTCTTTTTTTGTTGTTTTAAAAACGGAAAATTTAGGGAAATAAATTAATATGTTGAAATGCTTTGTTTTTCAATTATGGCTCAAACTGATCACACGTCTCCCAGAAGGCAATGTCAAGTTAGATGTATCAGATAAGACGTTCCCTCAGGATATAATTTGTTTTTGCCTTCTTCCTCTTCATATGATTGGCCTGGGTTTCCACTCAAGTAAAGACCTTAATTTTGCAGGCTATCAAAAGCTGTTAAAACCAAATAAATTATGACTTGCCATTAGCTATAAATGTATGATCCATAGCATTTACATTTTGTTAATGCTCTCTATACATCACAGCTATGATTTATTACTTATTTACAGCTTTAAAATAATGCACAGTCAAGATTGCATTTCATGGGGAATATTTATAAAGAGCAGTTAAAAACAGTTGAGTGTTTTTTTTTAATACTATGATATGTTTACCAGGAAAGTTCATTGATCATGTATGAGATCTAAATCTAAATCTAAACTTATTTATAAATGGAACTTTGTCTGTGTGTGTGTGTGTGTGTGTGTGTGTGTGTGTGTGTGTGTGTCCGTTACCTATAGACTCCGAAACGGATGAACCAATTTTCTTGAAAATTTACACAGTTGTACTATAAGAATCTGCGAGTGTTCTTAGCTAGGTTTTGTGTCGAGGTACCCTCGATAAATATCGATAATCGAAAAAATCCAGTTATAAAAGGAGTGGTTCGATTTTTATGAAATTTGATACACTCATAGACAAAGACATAAGAAATGATATTCAGAAGTTTCAACGTTGCACTTCTTACAATAGTGCAGAAAATTGATATATATATATATATATATATATATATATATATATATATATATATATATATATAAAAGGCAAGATGTTTGTGTGTGTGTGTCTGTTTATCTGCCTGTATGTCTGTATTTTTTCATCCCTTTTATTTTAGTTTTTGCTTCGGGTTTGGCTCTAAGTAGGTATAATTGTAGTTCGTAGTCTCAGCCATGATACCATTTACTCAGAGGACATATTTAGCCTTCAAAATTCAGTTTACGACAAAAAAAACTTATTTGATATCGATATCAGGAAATCAAAATTAGACTTACATCTATTCATTTTTCTTTCAGTCTACGGTTTCGCTTTAACTTGAAACAACTATTGCTTTTTAGTCTTTCGTGCCAACGTCCAAAGAGTCTGAGCTCCAGGACCATGGATTAGTTTTAAAGCTTTCATTACACCCGAGCAACGCCGGGCTATACTGCAAGTTTTAATTAACCGTAAAACAGAATTCTAGCACTAAATCAATAAGAATGCAGGCAGGGTTTATTCTCCTCAACAAAAACTATATGTATATGTGATATATCCCGAAAAGGAATACAGTGTAAATAGATCAGTTGAAGAATGTTACTCAATACTAGGAATAAGGTACAACAGATTTATTGTGCTAAGGTACAATTAACAATAATACACATATAGGCAAGCATAGGGTTGGAGCGGAATAGACTATCGAATAGTGAATGCCTTCGTCTAAGACCTTCCTTCTTTGTAAAGCTCGTTACCGTCTTTTATCAGGTATAGCATTCTATTCTCGGGAGATGGCAGGATGTTCCACTATAAAAATATGCATGTTCGTAGGACTTAGAAAAGCATCCGATATTTAAAGTTGACATAATGGGAAAGAATGAATAAGTTGTTTTAATAAAAACGATTATAATCCGTGATTGTTAGGTTTGTTAGTATTTTCAGGCTAGAATCAGAGACAAAACTGTTTGTAAGGAAAACGTTTTTCGGTTTAATTTTACTTTCGTCACATCCAATTATATCTCATTTTCATTTCTCTTTTTTATTTGCATCAATTTACCATTTGAATCTTTTTAATTTTATCTATTTTCCCTTTCTCCATATTTGCATCCATTTCCCGTTTGAAGCCTTTTAATTTTATCGATTTTCCCTTTCTCCATATTTGCATCCATTTCCCGTTTGAAGCCTTTTAATTTTATCTATTTTCCCTTTCTTCATATTTGTATCCATTTCCCGTTTGAAGCCTTTTAATTTTATCTATTTTCCGTTTCTCCATATTTGCATTCATTTCCCGTTTGAAGCCTTTTAATTTTATCTATTTTCCCTTTCTCCATATTTGCATCCATTTCCCGTTTGAAGCCTTTTAATTTTATCTATTTTCCCTTTCTCCATATTTGCATCCATTTCCCGTTTGAAGCCTTTTAATTTTATCTATTTTCCCTTTCTCCATATTTGCATCCATTTCCCGTTTGAAGCCTTTTAATTTTATCTATTTTCCCTTTCTCCATATTTGCATTCATTTCCCGTTTGAAGCCTTTTAATTTTATCTATTTTCCCTTTCTCCATATTTGCATCCATTTCCCGTTTGAAGCCTTTTAATTTTATCTATTTTCCGTTTCTCCATATTTGCATTCATTTCCCGTTTGAAGCCTTTTAATTTTATCTATTTTCCCTTTCTCCATATTTGCATCCATTTCCCGTTTGAAGCCTTTTAATTTTATCTATTTTCCCTTTCTCCATATTTGTATCCATTTCCCGTTTGAAGCCTTTTAATTTTATCTATTTTCCCTTTCTCCATATTTGCATCCATTTCCCGTTTGAAGCCTTTTAATTTTATCTATTTTCCCTTTCTCCATATTTGTATCCATTTCCCGTTTGAAGCCTTTTAATTTTATCTATTTTCCCTTTCTCCATATTTGCATCCATTTCCCGTTTGAAGCCTTTTAATTTTATCTATTTTCCCTTTCTCCATATTTGTATCCATTTCCCGTTTGAAGCCTTTTAATTTTATCTATTTTCCCTTTCTCCATATTTGCATCCATTTCCCGTTTGAAGCCTTTTAATTTTATCTATTTTCCCTTTCTCCATATTTGTATCCATTTCCCGTTTGAAGCCTTTTAATTTTATCTATTTTCCCTTTCTCCATATTTGCATCCATTTCCCGTTTGAAGCCTTTTAATTTTATCTATTTTCCCTTTCTCCATATTTGTATCCATTTCCCGTTTGAAGCCTTTTAATTTTATCTATTTTCCCTTTCTCCATATTTGCATCCATTTCCCGTTTGAAGCCTTTTAATTTTATCTATTTTCCCTTTCTCCATATTTGCATCCATTTCCCGTTTGAAGCCTTTTAATTTTATCTATTTTCCGTTTCTCCATATTTGCATTCATTTCCCGTTTGAAGCCTTTTAATTTTATCTATTTTCCCTTTCTCCATATTTGCATCCATTTCCCGTTTGAAGCCTTTTAATTTTATCTATTTTCCCTTTCTCGTTTTAACTTGCATCCGTTTCCTTTTTGAAGCCTTTTAATTTTATTTATTTTCCCTTTTCTTTTTATTTGCATCCGTTTTCCTTTTGAAGCTATTCCATTATGTCTATTTTCTATTCGCTTTATTCTTTGCATCCGTTTTCCTTTTGAAGCTATTCAATTATGTCTATTTTCTATTCGCTTTATTCTTTGCATCCGTTTTCCTTTTGAAGCTATTCAATTATGTCTATTTTCTATTCGCTTTATTCTTTGCATCCGTTTCCCTTTTGAAGCTATTCAATTATGTCTATTTTCTATTCGCTTTATTCTTTGCGTCCGTTTCCCTTTTGAAGCTATTCAATTATGTCTATTTTCTATTCGCTTTATTCTTTGCATCCGTTTCCCTTTTGAAGCTATTCAATTATGTCTATTTTCTATTCGCTTTATTCTTTGCATCCGTTTCCCTTTTAACTTTTTGAACTTTTCGTTTCTCTTTGTTTGCATCCACTTCCCTTTTTAATTAAATCTATTTTCCCTTTCCTTTTTTTTTGTTGGCACCCGTTTCCCTTTTGAAGCCTTCAAATATGATTTATTTTTCCTTTCTTTTTTTGTTAGTATCTGTTTCCCCGTTGAATCTTTTTAATTGTAACGTATTTTCCCTTTCCCGTTATTTATTGCATCCGTTTTCCTTTTGAAGCCTTTTAATTATTTTTTTCCCTTTCTCTTTATTCATTTGTATCCGTTTCCTTTTTAAATCCTAATAATTGTATATATTTTCCCGTTCTATTTTTTTTTATTAGGATCCATTTTCCTTTTGAAGCTTTTTTATTGTATCTATTTCTCCTTTCTTTTTTTATTAGCTTCTGTTCCGTTTTGAAGCCTTTTAATTATAACTATTTTCCTTTTCTTTCTTTTATTTGCAGCCGTTTCGCTTTTGAATATTTTAAATTATATCTGCTTTCCCTTTTTTATTTGTATCCTTTTCCCTTTTGAATCCTTTTAATTACATCCATTTTTCCTTTCTCTTTCTTTATTTGCATCCGTTTCCCATCTGAATGCTTATAATTATATGTATTTTTCTTTTCTCCATTTTTATTTGCATCCATTTTCTTTTCGAAACCTTTTAATTACATCCATTATAACTTTATCTTTTTATCTGCATCCGTCTCCCCGTTGAAACCTTTTTATCATATCTATTCCCTTTCTTCTTTTTTTTATTTGCATCCATTTTCTTTTCGAAACCTTTTAATTACATCCATTATAACTTTATCTTTTTATCTGCATCCGTCTCCCCGTTGAAACCTTTTTATCATATCTATTCCCTTTCTTCTTTTTTATTTGCATCCATTTTCTTTTCGAAACCTTTTAATTACATCCATTATAACTTTATCTTTTTTATCTGCATCCGTCTCCCCGTTGAAACCTTTTTATCATATCTATTCCCTTTCTCCTTTTTTTATTTGCATCCATTTTCTTTTTGAAACCTTTTAATTACATCCATTATAACTTTATCTTTTTATCTGCATCCGTCTCCCCGTTGAAACCTTTTTATCATATCTATTCCCTTTCTTCTTTTTTATTTGCATCCATTTTCTTTTCGAAACCTTTTAATTACATCCATTATAACTTTATCTTTTTATCTGCATCCGTCTCCCCGTTGAAACCTTTTTATCATATCTATTCCCTTTCTCCTTTTTTTATTTGCATCCATTTTCTTTTCGAAACCTTTTAATTACATCCATTATAACTTTATCTTTTTATCTGCATCCGTCTCCCCGTTGAAACCTTTTTATCATATCTATTCCCTTTCTCCTTTTTTTTATTTGCATCCATTTTCTTTTCGAAACCTTTTAATTACATCCATTATAACTTTATCTTTTAATCAGCATCCGTCTCCTCGTTGAAACCTTTTTATCATATCTATTCCCTTTCTCCTTTTTTTTTATTTGCATCCATTTTCTTTTCGAAACCTTTTAATTACATCCATTATAACTTTATCTTTTAATCAGCATCCGTCTCCCCGTTGAAACCTTTTTATCATATCGATTCCCTTTTTTTCCATTTGCATCAGTTTCCTTTTTAACCGTTTTAATTATACTTATTTTTGTTTTCTTTTTTTATTCGTATCCGTTTCTTTTTGTCTCATAATTATATTTATTTTCCGTTTATCTCTTTCTTTTATCTGAATCCATTTTACTTTTTTCCCTTTTAATTATATCTTTTTTCTTTTTCTCTTTGTTATTTGAATCTGAGTTTGTCTCTTTTAATTATATTTTTGGCATTTCTATTTGTGCCTGTTTTCTTTTGTCTTTCTTGCTTTTCAGTCAACTTCATCTTCGACAATTCATCTACAATCTTAACCTTTATGTTCTGCCTTTTTTAATTCTTGTTCTTTTACAGTTCTACTCAGTCTGTTAATGTCCTTTACTCAGATTGTCTAATACTTTTTTTTTTGTCTTAGCGGCTTTATCATCATGCCAGGTGTGAAATGGTTAAAGAAAATTGAAACTCTGCAAACAAAACGCTTGTAAAACAATCTGTTCCTTCTCTAGGTTATGAATTTATTATTTAATAGAAATATTAAAGACTTCATATTCATAATCATTTTCCTACAAAAATTAGTGCAGAAATGTTATCAGTCCAACCCATTCCCCGGACTCTAACTGAATATGAAAATTTTGGTTTTTAAAAGCGATTTTTGATTTCTGATAACTTTTATGCAACATATAAAAGAGTGATAGCATATATCTATATCTCAAATGCAACCTGGTCTGTTATATAGTGAGGTTTTCTGCTCTTATGATAACACATGGCATTACTAAAAAACATTGCTAGTAAACATTCATTGATGTTACCATAACAATGGAATATCTCATTATTAAGTAGCCAGAATAATTTGGATGGCTTCTGTTAAAGAGTAAATGATCCATAAATAGTTTATATTTACACTTGATAGGTAGGATTTATTCAAGAAATACATCAAACCACTCATTGACTTGAATGAAATGCAATCACTATTGTATTTGTTTGGAAGGAAAGTTCTTGTAATTACTAAATAAATTTAATGCTTTACAAATAATTCGAAATGAGTTGAATGAGTTTAATAGGGATTATGAAGCTATGGCAGCTGGGAAATCTAACACTAGTTGCTCTGATGAGAAAAGAACCCTCGAGTTTGTTGGTGAGATCCAGGCCATGATTGACAACGATCCCACCAGGTCAATCATGTCCATTGCCAAGGACACAGGAGTGTCTGAGATTCTTATCAGGAAGGTTGTGCATGAAGACGTTTGGTATTTCTCATACAAGATGAAAAGGGCCAATTTCTTTCCCAAGCCATGAAGGGCAAGAGGAAAGACTGCGCTACAAAGCTTTTGGACAAACTTAAGTATCCCATCCAACCGAACATGCTTTGGTTTTTCTCAGACGAGAAAAAGTTCTGCCGGGATAAGCTGGTGAATGCGCAGAAAAACTATTCGCTTGCTGTGTCCCCAAAAGACGTACCAAGAGTGATGAAAACCAAATATCCAGTCAACATCATGATGTTTGGAGTGATCATTAATGATGGTGATGTTATATGTCTTTTTTTTTAAATCTTCCTACGGGCCTCAGAATCAACTCGAAATTTACATCAAATGGAGGTAGTGTTGCACAGGATCAAGAGGGTGACTACTGGAAGATTCTATGTTTGGCAACAATATACCACACAAGCAGGAGAACCCAGTCATGACTGTCAGACAATTTTTACAACCACATCACCCCTTACTCCTCAGGCTGAAACACGCTTGATTATTATATGTGGAGCGCAGTTCAGTGATTGACTAACAAAATCCTCGTAGCATTAAAGTTAAACTGAAGGCAAAGATTATGGCAGCAGTCTCCACTTTAAACAAGGAGACCGCCCAGAAGAATTGCAGGTGATTCCAAAGTCGTCTGGAGGCTGTGGTTGAAGTGATTTTATTGAAGAAATATATATATGAATCCAAATCATGTCCCCACCAACTAGAGTAGCTGGACTTGTAGGAAAAATCGCTTTGCTGGTTATAAAATCACTTGCAGGTTATATATATATATATATATATATATATAAAGGAAAACTCAACACGTCATTTCAATTGGTTATAAATTATAATTAATTTGGATTATCCTCACCGTTTTCGGACTGGACATCTATACCTATATATATATATATATATATATATATATATATATATATATATATAAGAAACTAGTAGTAAGAAACTACCAATGGGACACCACAATAGAAAAAGTACTCAATACCACACAAGTTAGTAGAGCTGAATATAATCAACATTTTGGTCGTTCCCGAAACCTGAAACCGGCCGCGACTCGAGTTTCATGCACATATGTGCAATCATCAGGCAGTCGGAATGCCAGGTGAAACAACTCAGGAACATTTAAAACCTAAAAGAGCGTAAGATGGTAAAAAACACAGGGGTGTTGGCATCGTGCAATCCGACAGAGAGCGACTACCAAGTTTGGCTAAGATGTAAGAATAGCCAGAAATGTTCCGAGGGATGAGGGGGAAAAACCCTGGCATTCCGGCAGCCTGATGATTGCCCATAGTGCATGAAACTTGAGTCGCGGCCGGTTTTATGTTTCGGGAACGACCAACCCAATTGCAGCCCATTTTAATCAACCTGATCATACTTTAGAAAATTGCAAATGTTTACTAATAGACTCCAATTTTAGTTCTACATAGACACGCAGAAAGAAAGAAAAATACTGGATTTTAAAATTAAATACACACAAGCTAGGGTTAAATAGGGACTTAGGTGTGTTGAATCTTTACAAATATTTCAATAGCTAAAATTTTTTTCAGATATTCCAAGAAATTTTTATCTAAAACAAACAGACTTTCTCTACGGATGTGCCGCATGTTATGAACAAACACACCACGTGATGTAAACACAAAAAAATATTCGAACGCTATCGTGAAATACGTTTCTAATTCAAATTTAAAAATCACTCGTTTCTGATGAAGGACCGAGGGCGGTCTGAAATATAAAATACAATAATAAAAATAAACAAATACTGTCCAAAAAAAGTACATTTTTAAATTCAAAACTTTTTTTTTTATTAATATTCTTTCCTATATATATATATATATATATATAATTTCTAAAGAATTGATGGATTTATTATTAGATAGATATTCAGTAAATATAAAGTTTAAAGTAATCAGAAATAATGTCGTGTCATCTATAAAATTCATTAATACCTTCTAAATTACTTTATCAACATTCCAGATATGAAAATAAAAGTTACCAGCTTGCGATTTTCATAAATCTGAATAAGAGATGTGACTTTTTAAAGAGAGTAATTGATGTGCGTTGTGGTGCAGTCGATATTGGCACGGAACGAGAAATTGGAGAGCCGAGTTCGAATTCCAGTTGAATTCCTTGCATTCATTTACGTACAAAAACTCTTGGGAAAGGTATTAATCTGTCTCTTCCCTCCAGTTATGGGTTAAATAACAGGACAGATTGGGTTCTACAGCCTTGGCTGGCAACCAGTCTATCGCAGAATGTAGTAACCTACTGCGTGATAACCTTCTGCCCAGTCAGTCGTGTCTCTTTAGACACATGATCGTCCAACGCGTGTATCACGTATGGCTCTTAACCAACTGACTGAATATAATAGTTGAAAACATGATTAAGGCTCCTACTTGGCGTAAAGTGGGGGATGAGTTTTATATTGTCATGAAGTAATAAACTGATCCCCCACTAATTACTACTTAACAATATAAAACATCTCTTCTCCCGTTATGAGTCAAATAACAGGACAAATTGTGTTCTTTAGCCTTGGTTGGCAACTAGTCTACTGCAGAATGTAGCACCCTACTGCGGGATAACCTTCTGCCCAGTCAGTCATGTCTCTTTCGAGACATGATTTCCCAAGCGTGTATCACGTATGGCATTTAACTTATTGAATTGAACTTTGCTTGATTGTGAAAGTCTTTCGTGACTGAACGGTCTAAAAATGCATGACAGTCTATATAGGGGGTTTCCCCT
Source organism: Ascarosepion bandense (assembly GCA_037127315.1). NCBI lineage: Eukaryota > Metazoa > Mollusca > Cephalopoda > Sepiida > Sepiidae > Ascarosepion > Ascarosepion bandense. The sequence goes on from JBBBDQ010028785.1 coordinate 948,676, forward strand.
ACAAGTAATATGTAGTTTTGAATCCTGCCTTAAAAAAAAGCACTTTCTCTTGTTTATTTCTATCTTTTCTTCATTAAAAGAAAAAAAGTTCATGATGTGTCATTATGATCCTTTCATACTGAAATGCCGGTTCTCACCAAAATTGAGTACATTGCACCTGGTTGGAAATCAGATGGGTGACTGCTTTAGAATACCAGGTGCTATCAACGACAAGACTGTCGATCGATGCAATCTCTCTACTTATATTAACAGGATGTGCATTGTGGTGTAATGGATATCGTCTCGAATGAGCAGAATTTGAATTCTAGTTAAATTCCTTGCATTCACTTCCGTGCAAATAACTTTTGGAAAGATATTAATCCATCTCTTCCACTAGCTATGTTTTTTAAATAATTATATCGCCCAAGCAAAGCAGTTTACTGCCACTGGTGTGTAGGGGTTTACATAGGAGGAAAGTTATGAGAAAGAGTGACAGGTTACAGGGAGTGTCAGGAAGTGGATAAAAGAATGATGAGAATAATGATGTGAGTGCAGTGGACGGAGAAGGGAACATGAGAGAGAGGATGCAAAACTATCGCCCGGTTCACACTCCACCCACATAACTATCGCCCGGTTCACACTCCACCCACGTCTATTGAACAGGTGAAGAGGCTCATCCCTTGGTTCCTGTTTAGGATGCGGTTTTCGGCTTTCTCTTTTCCAATCTTTTCACTCTTTTATTTATTTATTTTTTTTTCAATTGGAGTAGATAGACTAAACTATCGCCCGGTTCACACGCCACCCATGTCTATTGAACAGGTGAAGAGGCTCATCCCTTGTTCCCTGTTTAGGATGTGATTTCCGGCTTTCTCTTTTCCAGTCTTTTTACTCTTACGTAGCCCCCTGAGCATTAGTGGCGTTATCGCCTTGCTTGGGGTGATATGATAAAAAACAAAAGTCAGTGAGATAGGAAATGACTATTGACTTTACATTTGAATTCTTGGAGATTGTAGTTCTCGGAGAAGCTTTAAACGGAAGGGAATTCCACAGGCGGAAAGTGCGAGAAAAGAAGCTGATGGAGTAGAATTTGCGTTTATATTTTATTGGTTTCACAGTAAAAAGGTGGGACCTTGTTACTAATCATGTGGCTCGAGTAGAACAGATTGGGTTATATACCCTTGGTTGCCAACCGTCTACTGCGGGTAAATCTTCTGCCTAGTCTGTCATGTCTCGATAGAGACATGATCGCCCAAGCGTGTATCATATATGCCAATTAAACTCAAGACCTCAATATGTGAAGGTACTTCTGAACTGACAGACCTATCTGGAGTTGGGTGAGTTTATGATGGGCGGAGGAATCTACAAATGTGTTAGACGTTAAAATAATTCAGGAACACCTGGAAGAGACGAGCAGGTTCAAAACTTCGGTAAAGTTCTTTCTACATTGAAACCAGCTTTAACAAGAACAAAAAAAAAAAAATGCAATTTGTAAATGCTGTTGTAGTTACCACTCTTTTCTATCTTCAGTGTTTTTCTCATCAATCATGCGGAAGACAAAAAAATGCAATTTGTACTGTAAATTTACACAGTTGTTGTATTGCAATGCAAAAAAACAAAAACAAAAACAAAAAAAAAAACAAAGAAAAAAACGGAAAACAAACAAAACAAAATGATACACGTTGGTTATCAGGAGATAGAGTAATTTCAGTTTGTTAGCATTTTCTAGAACTCTCAGCAAACACAGTTGATTCCATCTTTGAATTCAACTCATTTGTCAATTGCTATACAATGCCTGTACAAAATCAAGAATAGCTTGCATAGACAATCATAACTACTCTAGAGAGTTCAATCTTTACCAGGTGACATACCTTGGTGGCCTTGTGCCAGGTTAATGTAAAATTAATTTCTGTCTGTGGGGAAAGAGGATGTAAACTTTTGGTGACATAGTCGCAATGATAATGTAACTGGAGACCGTATGGAAAAAAGATTTAGTCTCCCATTCGTATTTCACCTATTATAGGTATTGTTATATACGTTATATACATTATGAGCATTATCATATACGTTATATACATTATGGGCATTATTATAGATGTTATATACACTATGGACATTATTTTTTTTTTTTAATCATATCACCCCGAGCAAGGCGGTAACGCCACTGATGTGCAGGGGGATACGTAAGAGTAAAAAGATTAGAAGAGAGAAAGCCGGAAACCACATCCTAAACAGGGAAGAAGGGATGAGCCTCTTAACCTGTTCAATAGACGTGGGTGGAGTGTGAACCGGGCGATAGTTTAGTCTATCTACTCCAATTGAAAAAACAAGAAGAAAAGTGAAAAGATTGGAAAAGAGAAAACCCGGAAACCACATCCTAAACAGGGAACAAGGGATGAGCCTCTACACCTGTTCAATAGATGTGGGTTATTATATACGTTATATAAAAACACCGTAGTTCACGGACGAAACAGTATGACTGAAAAAGAATTATAAACATGCTTTGCTCTCCAAAAACTTTTATATTGCTAAGACAGACCAAAAGTATATATATATATATATATATATATATATATATATATATATATATATATATATATATAAACGTGTGTTTCATGCAGATAATAATATATCACAGATACCTACACAAACAAAAGTAGAAGGAACAAAAAGGAAGAGACTTACATATAATATGGAGATATTCCTGTGTCTGGAGAAGCCGTGTTTAGGATTACACCATTTAATTGTGCCAGATTCATCTATGTCCCAGACAAGTACATATTCCACGAACTGGAAACAGCAAGTCTTGTGTTTTCCCAAAATGTATCTCTTTGTATATCTAGGAAAGTTATATTCCTAAAGGGAAACAACCCCATTGTCTTGTAAGCTGCAGGGGAAGCAGATTTATGACCTGGGATAAAAAAAAAGCAGCCTATTTTTTTTTGCCTGCTGTAAACAAACGGAAATTAACCGCTGCTATTGTCACTGTATGGATTGACGTCGCTAAGGGGCTTTCATGCGACCTACGTGACTTATCTCAAAAGAAGATAATTTAACTGTAGGGAAACAGAAGACGCTTAACCGTTTCCTCATATGGAAATATTTAGCATTCATTGTCCAAACAGTATTATTGCCGGTTGAAATTTATAAAATCTTTTGCTTTTCAGGAAAATAGGTTTCACAAGCCCACTGACTGTTATTGATCTTTCTAGTACTGATCTTTATTTTTAAAGTAGTGTACAAATTCAACATCTTGATCATTATTTTTCCTTCGAGTTAAATATGTTATTCATTTTAGCCATTGCTGCAGCTGAGTGCTCAAGTAATGTGGTTTATGTTATTTAGTAAAGTTCTTTCTCTCGCACTCTCTTTCTCTCTCTCTGATTTCGAGGATAGATAGACTACTTTAAAACTACAAAGTTCATTGGCTTGAGGCCATTTTAAATCATTGATTTGAGAAAATATCTAAACTGACATATATATATATATATATATATATATATATATATATATAGTGTATCGAGGCAGCAAATAATTTTCTAAACATATACTGTTAAATATACGAGACAATGAATGTCTATTATGTTTAATCATGAGCTCTTTCTAAACGTCGGATTGCATTTGAATACATGGTTTCATTGGAGCAGAAGTAGTGAAGGTATTTCTAGAAGAGACACAGGGAGGCCCCGTCACGCCGGTGAGAGAGCGACTGCAGACCAGTCGGTATCGATCACATTACAGATTCTCTGTTGGATTTTGTCAAGAACTCCGAGGTGAATAGCAGGGGCACCCGACCAGATGTGGCAGCAGTCTGGCAAGAAAAGTATTCTTGTCCGACACAAAGACTCAACCTCTCTAGCAGCAATTGCAGCTATTGGTTCTATGATCATTTCACGCTATCACGTGGTGTGACGTCATAGAACCGCATTGCAAATTTGAGAACTGCTTTTGTTATTTTTGGTAACCATTGCGGTTGCCTCGCGGAGTTTTATGTCAACACAAAATAAAATCGTCAGTGATGGTGGATGTTATTGTATTACCGTCTAAATAACCTCTCTGAAGATGTCTCATGTGAGCCGAAAGCTTAGAAGAAAATTAATAAAAAATTATCCAAATGTTGGAGAATTTTTGTCTTTATTTTCAACTGAAATTAAAGCCAAAATACGACGTTTAGAACGGTTCATGATTAAACATAATAGACATTCATTGTCTCTTATATTTAACAGTATATGTTTAGAATATATATATATATATTCCATGCAGATAATAATATATCACAAATATATACTGTGAGTTTAGAACTTTCTGAATGCGTTGGATGCTATGGATGACATCCATCTGAGAGTTGAGATCTGACGAGTCTATTTAAGAACATAACTCAAGTTCTTAGGTTTTATGCTTTGGCTGTTTATCATCTTGTGGCGTTGGGGAAAACTCCGTCTCGTGTAGTTTATTTTATGTTCAATTTTCTTATCTCATATACAATTTTTTTTATAACTGATTCACACACCAAGGTATTTGAAGTGTTTAGTATTTATTAATTCCACATCATGAATTTTCATGGTGGATTTAGAATACAAGCCTTCAGTGCTTTCATACTAATTCGATATCGTAGTTTCTACTTTGGAAAGCTTTATTTTGAATCCTATTTCTTCGAACACTTGGTAAAGGGGTAAATTTCTGTTTTGTTCCCCGAAGGCCTTTACCCCGTCAAAACTTTCTAACACATCCTTAATTCCGTGCAAATGTACATGCTGAACTCAAATCGATAATTGTTTATTGAAGAAACCTACCTTTCTTTCATGGTATCGACCAGAAATACATCGGACAATATCTCACCCTTACCACTATCATATCTAATTCACCGCTGATTGACTTGAAGTGTAGGATACTTATTTCGGTCAATTTACTCCATTTGAGCAATTACTCCGTGATTTGTTTGGTTTCAGAACTCATTTTGCGCGTAGTGATTGCAAAAAGAAAGGAAAAAGACTGAAAAATCAGAAAACTACGCGTGAATTCAGTCTGCAGTGAATAACATTTTCTAACCGTGGTTTGTGGGTGAGATAAACATCGACAAGAAGTTCCATATTTTTCTGCTCGATAACAGGAAAAAAAGGTAGGTTTCTTCAATAAACAATTATCGATTTGAGTTCAGCATATACATTTGTCCGGAAATAGGGATGTTTTGGAAAGATTTGAAGGGGTAAGGGTCTTCGGGAAACAAAACAAAGATTTGCCGGTAAAGGATGCTGATCCCTTTTTCAATATCATTCTTATCTCAGCTACCTATGCCATCAGCATAAAACTCTCATTATCAGTACACTGGCCTCGGGAGAGAAAGCAGAAAAGGTGTTATCTATTAGTAGATCAGTTTGGGATACAGTATGGAAGGCTTAAACGACCTGTACATATTTCTTCATATCTGTGCTTGTATATGCGTTGAGAATAATCTATAAAGAGATTAAATAGATTGGCGTTCTAATTTCTTCTTGGTTGTACTCCTGATGATGCTTGAAATGATTTGGTGTTTGGGTCTTTATCAGGGATATATAACTTTGTGGACTAATATAGTTTCATCATGAAATAAAGACATTCAGTGGAAGGTTGTTTTTTCATCTATGGGGAAAAAGTCGCCATTGTTCTGGTCATATGTCTGCTGTGAGATCAACATTGCAGATATGCAATTATCTATTTGATAGGCATGTTATTTCCTGAGACAGCTTGATAGTATAAATCTTTACATTGCACCCCTTGTTTGAACAAAAGCCGAATTAGATTGTAAAAAAAAAAAACGAAATTGCATGAGAAATAAGATGTTCCAATACATGAAATAAAGGAATTACATTCAGAATCTAACTTTTCATCTATGCGCCCTGTCCATTCAGAAGGTTGGCGATAATGGCTCTCCACAACTTCCTATCTTTTGTAACTCTCAGTAAAGTTAGATTCAAAATAGAACAGTAAACGATCATAAGCAAGAGACAGGGGAAAATTAAATCTTAAAACTAAAAATGACTTTATTCCCTGAAGATGGCTAAAGTAGCTGAAAGTACTTTGAAAAAAATTAAAACATAATAAAACTAAAAATAACTTTATTCACTGAAGATGGCGAAAGCGGCTGAAAGTACTTAGAGAAATAACGGCAAGAAATATATCTATAATCTGGCTTACAGTCAAATCGCTCTAAAAAAAACAAACTCTTCGTTTGATCATAAAACTTAAGGAATGTCAAGTTTGGTCAATACTTAAATGAAGGGCAGTTTTGAAACACCAAGGACAGTAAACAACCTCCTAAAACCCAAAATATGTTTCGGCTCTAAATAAGCTAAAAAATATTCAACTACATAGGAAGGACTTCGCAGCGATTGAACTGTAGGATTAAGCAGCATGTCCCAACTAAAGTTCTTAATCCGGATACCCGTATAAACCACCTAGTAAATACTTCCGGCTCAGCTGTTACTCAACATTTGATAAATAGCAGAGATTGTGTGAATGACTTTAGTGGGAACTGGTTTTCTGTTCTGTCAGCTTCGCACTCGTTATTTCATTTGCAGGCATTGGAGTCACTGTATATTAGGTTCAGGAGGCCTTCTCTCTGTAAACAGAGAGATTGCCTCCTTGGAGTTCATATTATCTGTGTCTAATGTTTACAGGAAAAGGAATAAAAGAGGAAAAATAATTCCGTCATTTTGTTTCCTTTTCCTCTCTTTTCGCTGTCTATAAATTATCTTTTTGGGCTCTTATACATTTTCATCTTCATTTTTAAATTTTTAAGAATGAAATAAATTTCCCAGATGACTCTGAATAGGTTGGGATTGAAACCAGTCGGTCGTTCTTCCTTCGTTTTTTTAATTTTTTTTTACTGTTCATCTTGTTTTCTTCCATTTTTTATTATTGTTCATCGTGTTTTCTTTCATTTGTTTTTGGCCTTAATACGGTTTTGCACTATTAATAATTTTTATATATATATATATATATATATATATATATATATATATATATGACTATATATATATGACTATATATATATATATATATATATCGAGACAAAACCTCAAATCAGCCCTGAAAACATCATAACCGTGTCCTCACAAAACTTCGAAGTCGGCAAGAACCTGCTCAGTTAAAGTGACAAACTTTTTGTGCTTATCAACGCTCTATCTCCATCCTCATATCAAGCAATTTACAATGCTTTCCAAAATATATTTTATCAGTAAAACCAGTGAAAAAACAACACCTTGGCGCTAAACATTATAACAATTCAATGCTATTCAAGCTCCAAAAGGAAAGAAAAAATATCTCCAGTCGAGCACTTTCGCAGAGACTTGTCTGTATACAGATACTTTGTAGCATTATGCAAATAACCGGTCACTACAACCATAAAATATAACAGAGGGATTTAGATACTTACTGAAGCGGTACAACGAAACTAACCATTTTGACAGTATATTTAACAATAGGTCGGATATATATGAATATATCACAATTCAACACTATTCACCCTCCATGAAGAAAGAAAAATATTCGCAGTCTAGCACTTTCGCAGAATCTTGTCTTCGTACAGCCATTTTCTAGCAACATCCAACCAAAACCTGACGCTATAATTATAATATAACTACCACACGCCAACATTGAGAAAATACAATTTAATCATTCGCCAAAAAACATGACTGCAAGTCCACTCCCGCAAAATTCACACCATGCTTTATATAAATACGAAAAAACAGGAACCGAACGGCAAACCTACCCTGACAAGTAAGAACATTATAACGGCGTCGCCACTAAATTTCGAAGTCGGCATGAATCTACTCAGTTAAAGTGACAGAATCGTTCTGCTTATATATATATATATATATATATATATATATACAAATTAGAGAAAATTTTCAAAATTCAAAGGTGTCGGATATACATTTCGACATAGGATCTCTAATGTCGAAATGTACATCCGACACCTTTGAATTTTGAAAATTTTCTCTTATTTATATTGGCTCTGTATTCTTAATACATTGAGCTCTCTGCCTGCATCACTTTTTAATGTTAAATTTTTTTAATATTGATTAGGATCAGGTTCTTGGAATTTACCTTCCTACTCTTCCACTTCGGATTAAAGAAAAACAAAAAATATTGCCATTCATGTAGAATCCTTTGTTGAATAAAGACGGAGGCTGAAGATGGCTCGCCTGAAATAGGCCTATACTTCCGAATTACCATGAAATAACGCGTCTGTCTTAATTTTTCTTATATATATATATATATATATATATATATATATATATATATATATATATACATTCATTAAAAACAACCAACAAGGAAGATGTCATTCATTTTGATTTAATTTTTCCAGTATTCTAACAAGTCTCCTTTTGTTGAAGGAATGTAAAAATATTCCATAATTACTTTTCCAGGCGCTTTCTTTTTCAAATAAAAAAATTGTATTTAAAATAAATTATTTTTATAAATATAATAATAGTTAATTTTAAATACAAAATCATTTTCATAACAATCCTTGGATATAATGTGGACTACTTCACCAATAATCCAATACATATAACAAAATGTAAATTATGTAACGGTAATTACCTAAAGATTTTGTTTTGTATGAAACCCTGAGTTGAGTAAAATAATGTATACGGAAAATCCCGAAGATTAACGAAATGATTTAACAACCGCCATATTGAAATTATGTTTTGAACATTATTTTTAATCGATACTCGTATTTGAGTAGATATTCTGTTTTTAATCAAAGAGTATATTTATTTCTACCGGGCTGATTATTTACGATAAATTGTGTTACGAAAATGTGTGTCGTTCGGAAGGATTCGAACCTGCGACACCTATCAACACAGGGGAAGCCACCAATTGAGCTGGCGAGTCTTAAATCAAAAAATATATAGGCTTGATTTGACTTTGTTTAGACTATTGTATTATTCGTGGTCGAGTGGTTTAAGACACGCCAGAACAATTAGTGATTAGGCCGGTAGAAATAAATATACTGTTTGATTAAAAACAGAATTCATGGCTCTGTTTTATTACATCGAGTACTATTTTATTAACACCAGCATTCTATATTGAGGTGCAGTGGATATCGGTTCGAAATGGGAAGTCGAAAAGCCGTGTTCGAATTCCAGTCGAATTCGTTACTTTTACAGTCAAATACCCCTTCTCCCTCCAGCTATGGTTTAAATAGCAGGACAAATTGGGTTCTATAGCCTTGATTGGCAACCAGTCTACTGCAGAAAGAAATGGCAACCTACTGAGGGAAAATATTTTACTTAGTCAGTCATGGATCGAAAGAGACATGATCGCCCAAACGTGTATCACGTATGGCTCTTAACTGAGAGTTACCTCGCCCGGAGGATAGGGGGCACGTAAAATCAACACCCTTACTTACAGAAACATCGACGATCCCCTCGTCGATGACCAGGAGTCGTCGATGTCTTATGCTTTAATGGGAGCAATGGGGTTTAGGAGTTATGTGCAAATCTTTTTGGAGAGTTCGAGTTCAACATTTGCTAGATTTGTTAAAGATTAGTTTGGTTTTTTTTGTTTCATTTCATCGAGTCTCTAATAAATCACATATGCAACACATCACTGAATAAGTCCCGGGCCTGACACATAGATGGCGCCACTAATAAAAAATCTCTATGATTTTTATAAAGTTTTAACGTTTAAATGGCACGTGACAAAATTTGGGCCCAATCGAATTATTACTTTACAAATTAAAGTTAAGTGAAGCTATTGTTGCAAATTTTTCCATATCCATATGTGGCCTCCAGTGACTACTGGCCGTTTTGCACGCCTCAAAAAAAAAATGTTCCAGGGAAAGAGATTTGGCTCCAATGAAGAAGTGATATCGGAAACCGAGGCGTATTTTGAAGCCATTGACAAATCGTTTTACAAAAAAAGCATGACATTTTTAAAGAAGCATTAGAATCAGTGTCTCACCCGAGAAGGAGACTATGTTGATGAATAAAGTCGAATTTTACCTAAAAGTTGTTGCTTTATTAGTTTGGCCCTGGATTTATTGAGCGTTGTGATGTGATAGGTCGATAATATGTGAGGGAATGTTCTTAATATTTTATGTATGCATTGTGGGATGACTTTTTCTTTGATGCATTTCAAAATAAGAATTTTTTTTTCGGTTTCTAAATGAATTGACCGATATTCAGAGATTTTTTTTTATATTCTTTTGTTTGGTATTTTCTCTGTCGATAGTACGGTATAACATATATATAAATTTATATATATAAAGAACAGTTTTGGAGGAAATATGCAACATGACAAAATGGAGAAAAATTTCGTGTGACGCGTTTCGTAATTTACGACTCCATTGGTTCCTTTACGTTGAGGTGAACAAGCATGCGCTCAAACGCGAGAAGTTGGGGATTTTAAATTTAGAATTTTTTATTTTTTGAATAGGTTTTGGGTGTATAATCCAGCTAATTTAATTTACATTCTTTTCCTTTTTCTTTTTGTTTTCATCTCTTTTTAATTTCTTTTATATCCCACATTCTGATTACAAGATTTGCCGAAAATTGTAAAACGTTGTAAGGACCTAAACACAAATTTACTGTGGGTGAACTAGTAATTAAAACACTTTCTAAACAATTTCGTCTTAAGAAGTTATTTTCTCTTTTAATTAGAGCAGCGTTTTTAATGCCAAAATTGTGGTCAATCTTGTTACAGTGAGTGTTTAATGTGTTGTTTTTAAATGTTTCTTTTGTGTTTATATAATCTTTTATTTATACTTCCCGAGGTTTCTCCAATATATTCTTTCTTGCAATCCTTGAGGGTGACAAATTTTATACTGAATTTAAATAAATGATTTTCTATAGTAGTTGTGATAGAGATAGTGGGTAGAATAATATAGTTTTTATTTATTTATTGAGTTTGTCAGGAGCAGGCCGCTGTTTTTTTTTGTTTTTTTTTGGAATACTTTATGAACCTTTTGTTTTATTTTGCATTTGGATATGAAATAGGATATTGGAGAATGTTTTCAATATATTTCTCCTCTTCGTTTAGATATTGAGGGTCGCAAATTCTGATTGCTGTTAAGTAGAATCCGATGATTATTCCAGATTTTATTTTGTTAGGATGGCAATAGAAATTTAATTAATCATTTTTATTAGTTGATTTTAGGTGGACTCTAATTTTTAAGCTGCTGTCAACGCAGTGTAGGATGATATCTAAGAAAAGTAAGGAATTGTATTCTTCTATTTCGTATCCAGAATTTTATAATAATTTATTGTTCAACTTTTTAGTTTATATACACGATGAGGTACATCAGTATCACGGAGATATATCAATAGAGCATCAGCAATATATCGGAAATGAATTGATTGCTTAGGTAAAAGATTTCATCTGTTGTTTTTTTAAATGTTTTTTTTTTGTGTGTTCATATAATATATCTAAATCTAAATCTAAACTTATTTATAAATGGAACTGTGTGCGTGTGTGTGTGTGTGTGTGTGTGTGTGTGTGTGTGTGTGTGTGTGTCCGTTACCTACAGACACCGAAACGGCTGAACCAATTTTCTTGAAAATTTACACAGTTGTACTATAAACGTCTTAGCTAGGTTTTGTGTCGAGGTACCCCCGATAAATATCGCATATCGAAAATCGAAAGAATCGGGTTATAGAAAGAGTGGTCCGATTTTAATCAAATTTGATACACTCATAGACAAAGACATAAGAAACGATATTCAGAAGTTTCAAGGTTGCAGTTCTTACAATAGTGTAGAAAATCGATAATATATATATATAAAAAAGGCAAGATGTTTGTGTGTGTATCTGTTTATCAGCCTGTATGTCTGTATTTTTTTCATCCCTTTTATTTTAGTTTTTGCTTCGGGTTTGGCTCTAAGTAGGTATAATTGTAGTTCTTAGTCTTAGCCTTTGATACCATTTACTCAGAGGACTTATCTAGTCTTCAAAATTCAGTTTACGACGAAAAAAAATTATTTGATATCGATACCAGGAAATCAAAATTTGACTTACATCCATTCATTTTTCTTTCAGTCTACGGTTTGGTTTTAACTGGAAACAACTATTGTTTTTTAGTCTTTCGTGCCAACGTCCAATGAGTCTGAGCTACAGGACCATGGATTAGTTTTAAAGCCTTCATTACACCCGAGCAACGCCGGGCTATATTGCTAGTATATATATATATACTACCAGCCATAATTATTAGGCCACTCCATGTTTTAAAAAAAATGATGTATTTCATACTATTTTTTAGTATATATTGTCAAGTGAATAATTGTAAATGAAAATAGAATGTTTTTTTTGTTAATATTGCACAAAAAATGTGCATCAAATGAATTTATAAATATTTCATAATTACGTATATTGCAGGTTCATCAAAATAATCTCCTTTGCCTCCACAACGGCTGCACACACTCTGGGCATTATTTCCACAAATTTTAAAAAATAATCCTCCGACAACTCATTCCCGGTTTCCTTTATACACCTAACTAAATCCCGAATCTTATTAGGTTGTTTTTTCTTACTTTTCCTGTCCAACTCATCCCATCCAAGTTCAATTGGTGAGACGTCTGGTGACTGAGATGGGCAACTTGTAATTTTTAACACTCCAGCAGTTTCTTTTAATTCTAAATAATTTTGGCTTAATTTAGAAGTATGTTTTGGGTCGTTATCCTACTGGAGGATGAAATTTTGACCCACAGTACGCAATCCAGATGGAATTGCATATCTCTGTAAGATCGAATGCTACTGTTTAGTCGCCTTTACTTCAACCAAGTCACCTGAACTCGTGCCCGCGAACCAGCCTCAAACTGTGCAGGATCCACCACAAGTTTCATCGATGACTGGACACACTCATCTTTTACTCGCTTCCTAACTCTCCTCCGCACGTACACACTCCTTTTACTCCCAAACAGTTCGAACTTAGACTCATCAGTCCATAACACTTTTGACCACTGTTCTGGTGTTCAGTTTTTGTGCTCTCTTCCCCATGCTAGTCTCTTTTTCTTATTAGCTGGCCGAAGCAAAGGCTTCCTGGCTGCTCGTCCAAAGAGACCCACCTCTCGAAGCCTTCGCTTCACTGTATTTACAGAGACTGGATCAACCCTGTCGGTATTCACTTATTCTTGTATTTGAAGGGCACTCTTCAACACTATTCTGTGGTCCTCTCTTACTGATGTTTTCCGTTTCTCTCCCTGTTCTTTTTCGATTGGCATGGCTTCCAGTTTTCTCTCTCCTATGCAGTGCATACTGAACTGTCCACCTGGACACATTCAGTCTCTTAGCTACCCTCCTTTGGGAATCACCTCTTTCATTCAAGATTTGAATTTGAGCTCTTATCTCTACAGATAACTCTTGAGGCGTGGCTAAATTGAAATACAATAAATAAATAAATAAATAAAATAAACGAAAAACTACAATGTGAAACCACCTAGCAAGAACACCTCATAGTCTGACGGCATTCAGAAAATAAAAGAAAATTTAGGGTGGTTCGGACGAGTTCATTTTTGCTTCCTTGCCTTGTAAAATTTTGCAAAGTAATAATAATAAAAGAACCATTCTATTTTCATTTAGAATTATTCACTTGGCAATAAATACTAAAAAAAGTATGAAATACATAATTTTTAAAAAAAATTGGGGTTGCCTAATAATTATGGCCAGTAGTATATATATATATATATATATATATATATATATATATATATATATATATATATGGCCCTTTTTGTATGGGCAACAGGAACAAGGAACGCAGGTTTGAGCAGTGCCAGAAATCCCATTTATTTATTAAGATTCTCAAATGCAAAAGCCAGTAGATGTAACTTATAATGTTTTAAAAAAGACATCTACTTAAACACATGTAACCAGTAAAATATAATATTTAAAAAATAAAAAATAATGTGTGATTACATTTCTTAAAAAGCTCACTAATTTCTTAAAAATGAATACGAGCACACACATTCATACACACATATATTATACTAATGTTTCTCCCAACACAAGGCCCAAGAGCCACTCAAGGTAGCAGGTTACAGTGTGATGTTGTATGTACATAAGTAAAAGCAAGAAGTATAGTTTATTGGGCTGTGCAGTAAAGATAATTGTTAACTCTAGACTTTAAAGGACACAAGATTGTATTAGTCAAGATCAAGATAATTTGTCCACTATTTTTGGCAGTATGGTTACAGCCCTCAACTATATTTTTATACCAATATTCACACAATACAAAGCCAAAGAACCACTCAAGGTAGAGGATTACTGTGTCGTATCGTATGAGTGTAAGAAGTGAAGTTCATGTGGCTATGCATGTAAGCTAACAGTTAAATCTGGACTTAAAAGGTTCAGCATTGTAGTGATTGAGAAAATAACCTGCCGAGCGTCTGTTCCACAAAGGAACAGCTCCAGAGAAGAATCCGTTTGAGCGAAACTTTAAGCTTAATAACTCGAAAACGAAGGATTTTCGGAGATATGCTTATATGAACTCTTGCCCTTGTTTTGCTGCGCGGAAAACATTTGTAAAACTATTTTGATACACTCTAAATAAAAGGTGTATCACAAATACTTTTCCAATAAAATGATATTGGGGGAACGTGCTGGTCATGAAGCCGGTCCTCTCCTAACTTTCCATTTTTCATAGTAGATGTCAGCTACAATGGGACTAAAATGCGATAGAACCTTATCATGCATGAACCAAATGCGTCTTCCTATTAGTAGAAGTACATCCGCTAGCAGATCTGGAAGTGTGTTCGAAATAAAATCCCGGTAGACAGCTTCTGTAAGACGTGCTGGGAGAACGTATGAACCTACCAGACAGCCACCTACAATTTCAGCCTACATTTTAATCGGAAACTGATGTTGGTGTCTAGCCTGTATTGTACTATGAGGGATTCCGATCCTCCCACTATGGGAGATTCCGATCCTCCCACAAATATTGGTTGTGCAAATTTGTTATTGAATCTCTTCCAAATATTGCCTCATCCGTAAACAAGACTGAATAGACAAACAACAGATCAGCAGTTTGTACAATAAACCATCGGCAAAAGTTATGAGGTGAATGATCAGAGAGCGAAAGACCCTACACACCTTGCACGGATACAAGAGTTGCTGTTGAAATATCCTCCCTGTGGTATTATTTACGACATGCTAGAGCCACTTGACATGTATTGATAGTTTGATTTTCACCAACAGCCTATAGAATATGCGGATCTCGGCATTCCTCAATCCATAGTTTGTGGTACCACGGATCTTGTCTCAGTAATGCGATAATGAACAACAACACAGGTTGGATGACTCGACAGCTTTCGATCTGGAAATGCAATATGATACATCCTTACGTCCATTGCCATTCTTGCGGTCGTATGTAAAACTCATATCTGTCAACACACGATATGAATATCCTCTAGTGAACAAAACAAGTTCTAGATTTTAAAATTCAAATGCTAAGCACTGACTCATTGATTTTGTTAGAAATAAACGAATTTACTCGAATTACAAACTTTGCTTAGCACACACGCAAAAGCAAATCCAAATTTCACACCTCGATGCGAAATGTTTTTCGGCTAATAGAAAACTAGGAAATATCTAAAAACAAGATTCAAATCATCTTCAGTTATCAGAAACAAATTATTTCACGGACCCTTTTAGCGAGCCGACGCAAAGTTTGTTTGTCGTCCAATGGAAAGGCCAGAATCACATCCAGGAGTGAATTTCCAAATGACCTTTTCGAACCCCACAAACGAAATAAAAGACGGGGCAAATTTGACTGTCGCCAGAGAGGAGTAGAAGAGCGTAATTAACGAGTACTCTTGACAAGCATCGAGCTATCGCTATTATTACCTCTCTCTTATTTCCTTCCTCTTTATCGTTCACTCGTCTGTCTTTATACTTGATAACCTAACGGAACGCTTTAAGACTGAGTGATTACTTCAAAGACACCCCTATCCAAAGACAACGCTCATACATACAACCACACAAGTTACTACTACAAACTCATGATACCCTTAATACTGTTTCCCATTGAACATTTAACTTCTACCAATTCAGGTTATTCTTTTCTATTAATAAATTTCTATTTTAAACATACAAAAGGTATACTTTTATCTTTCCAAAAATCCACCTGCTGATAACCTTCTGATAATTCTGGATAAAACCTGTGAGTTCTAGGAAGTTTGGTTATGTTTCACACAAGGCCAATTCAGAAAACATTAACCATCTCCCTACTTCTACAATCCTGATATTTCTCAGTTAATTCACTATTAGACATGTTAAACGTTGAAGACAGACTGGACGCCAATGTACACGAATGAAAAATGTATTACAGCAACAACTACTGCAAACTTTCTTTATAATTCTTCTTCTTCTATGTGCCCTGTCTTTCAGGACGTAGGCGATCATAGCTTTCCATGTCTCTCTATCCCTCTTAAAACAATTTCTCCTGTAACACCACACAACCCTCGTCCTATCATCCACCTGATCAGGCTCTTCAAATATGTTATCCGCTGCTTTCCCCTGTCTCTTTTCCCCTCTATGTGACCTGTTAGTATCAAGTTCTCCAAGCCCTCCTTTCTCATTGTCCCAGGAACTTTAAGTGTCTCTTCCTGATGCTTAGTATTAATTTCCTTTCCGTTTCCATCCACGTTAAACCAATTGCTTTAAAATTAATAATTAGAAAAGTTTATATGAATTTTTATCCTTGTTTTTGCGTAAGGAACCCGCCTCCAATATTTGTAAAAGTATTTTTGATACACCCTATATATATATATATATATATATATATATATAGCAAAGAAAAATGATATATCTTATTGGTATTTACTAAGCTTAGTATTGTGTTGCACAAAGCTGGTGAGCACCCAGTGAGAAGTTGTTTGTGAGATCAGCTTGCTAACCATTGTTCTATGGCAAGATCTCCTAATGTTAGTGCTAAGTTAATTTCAGTTTGGCACTCAACTCAAGTGTGGAGTTCCCACGAGGATCAAATTCAGTTTAATGGTCTTCAAGACCTGCTTATCATTTTTGTGCCTCTTCTTCTTTCATTAATGATCTAATTTTGTGTTTTCCTAAATCCACGCGGAATTGAATATGCATAAAATATTTTTATGCACTTTAATGTAAATGCTTTCTTCTTCTTCCTCTTCTATATGCCACGTTTCTTCAGAATTTGCACAATCATGGCTCTCCACAACTTTCTTTCCCTTGTAGCGCTTAGCAATGTTTGTCTTCTTCCTATCCTTCTCAGTCTCTGTTCAGCCAGCCATTTGCTCAGGCTCATGAGATAAGTTACTCACTGTTTCCTACTATCTTTCCTGTTTTCATTATGTCTTGTGCGCGTCATATTTTCCAAGCCTTCTTTCTTCATTGATTTCGGTTGTCTCTTTCTAATTCTAAGTATAAGTGTCCTTTTTCTTTTTCATTTTAAATTTCTTCCTTATTTACATACTCCATCCATGGTATACTCAGCATTTCTTTAAGTAGCTTTTCTTTTCATCTGTGAACAAATTCTCCATCACTCTCTGCTATATAGGAGAATAGATATTAGATAGCAGTTCAGCACTCTTTTATTCCTTTTTTTCTAATGAAATTTTCATGTCTCTTAATATTTTCTTTAACTTTCGAAAGGCATCTTTGGTTACCCCAAGATGGCTTCGGATTTCAGTGCTACGTTTTCCATCTTTTGATAAAGCAACACTTTCCAGAAATTTAAATTTCTGTACTTGCTTGATCTTGACATCGCCAATCTGTAGCTATTTCTATTGCTGACAATAAAACAGTCAGTCTTCTTACAATTGGGGATTTGTTCTGTTTGTCTTTATTTTATTTTTTTATTTTTTTTTAATCGTATCACCCCGAGCGAGACGGTAATGCCACTGATGTGCAGGGGGCCATTACTATGTCGAAGAGTTGCTGCAGTTTTCTTTCTGTGTCTGCTATCAACACAGTGTAATCTCTATATCTTGTGTTAAGATTGTGTCCAGCAGTAATAAATCTTGGAAGGATTTCTATTTCTCTTAGGATTACTTCACTATAAAAATTCATTAAGTCTGGTGAGAAAACCCATCCTTGTCTTATGACTTTTCTATTTTTGTGTGTTTAACTTATGTGTGCTTTTTATATTACTTTGGTTTTGTGAGACTAAATTTATGAACTTTATAATTACGACCCTGTGTTTCTGATTTAGGATCTTATCTCCCCATTTCCATGTTCCCACAGTATACGACTGTTTTCTCAAACTAGCGGTTGAAAATAGCTTCAAAAGAATAAATGCTATAATTCTTAAAGAAAATGATCCTTCATGATATTCTATAGACTAGTGTTGCAAAATCACAAAGAGCTTTACTAAATAATGGAAACCAAATTCCTTGGAGTCATCCAACAGCAGTAACAACTAAAATGTAACGCATGTAACTGGAAGTGAAATAATGACATAACCAAATGCTGATTTTCACAACTGCCAGAAATAAAAGATTTCGAAACAGATTTTTTACTTGTTTTTTTTTTTTCGACTTATCAACCTTTTAAAACTAATAATCACTTTTAGACTGAAAGAGTTTTTTTTTTTTTTAGATAAAAATGATTTTAATGATATTTCGTACTAATTAATCCATAGATGAGAGAGAAAAGGTGGATTCATACATTTTCCCAGTGAATATAACAAAACTGACTAAAATTGGAACTTGGCTCTCCAATTTTCAATTTCGTTCCATTATCGATTACACCACCTGCACATCCAAGCTTTCAGCACCTGATATTCCCAAGCAGGAACTCATGTAGAAACTGACTAAATTCAATGTTGCTTAACTTCAGTGATCAGGCAAGAATCGGTGTTTCAATATGAAATGGCCGTAAAACTAGATTTAGAAAAAGTCCCATTAATAGTAGAAAGATCAATAACACTTACTGGACTGGTGAAACCTGTTTTCTTGAAAAGCCTGTTTTAAGAAAATACTTTTTTTTTTTTAATAAACCTCAATTTATAGTGACACTGTTCATTTAGTGATTACGAAATGTTTCCTGTACTGAAATGGTTAATTATGATTACTATTAGTTTATTTTTAACATCTCCGACTAAGGTCTGAAATTTTATTAACTAATTATTTATTTTATTTATTGTTCTCTCCTAAAAAGAGTAGGTTGGTTCACTTATTGTCCAGTTCACACTACTCTCCGGTTTTTTAAACAGAAGTATAGATTTATCTCTTGTTCAGAATTGGGTTTCAGGGTGCCTTCTAAAGCCTACTTCCAGACTATACTTTTAACGTGTCCTTCCCGGTTATTTAAACGTAAGTAAAGGTTTATCACTTATTTATTATGTGCGTTGTGGTCCAGTGGATATCGACTCGGAACGAGAAATGGGAGAGCCGAGTTCGAATTCCATTTGAATTCGTTGCAATCATATATGCGCAAATACCCTTGGGAAAGGTATTAATCCGTCTCTTCCCTCCAGTTATTGGTCAAATAACAGGAGAGATTGGGTTCTATAGCCTTGGTTGGTAACCAGTCTACCGCAGAAAGCAATAGCAACCCCTACTGCGGGATAATCTTCTGCCCAGTCAGTCATGTCTCTTTCGGGACATGATCGCCCAAGCGTGTATCACGTGTGACACTTGACTGATTGTTTAGGATTGGGTTTCAGGGTTCCTTCTAAACTCTACTTCCAGACGATACATCTACTGTTTCCCACCCCGGTCTTTTGAACGGGAGTAAAATTTTATCCCTTATTTCTCGTTTAGGATTGGGTCTCAGGGTTTTTTTCTAAAGTCTATCTCAACATACTTGTAATGTCTCCTACCCGTTTTTTTTTTTTTTTTATTAAACGAGAGTAAAGGTTTATCCTATGCTTCTTGGTTAGGATTAGGTTACAAGGTTCCTACTGAAATCTACTTCCAGTTTATGTTTCTAACGTCACCTCCCCGGTCTTTTGAAAGGGAGCGAAGGTTTATCCTTTATTTCATGTTTAGGATTGGGTTTCAGGGTTCTTTTTAATGTCTACTTCCTCAGAACGGAAGTAAAAGTTTATCCCTTGTTTAAGATTGGGTTTCAGAGTTCCTTCTAAAGTTTACTTATAGACTACACCTCTAACGTCTCATCCCCGGTCTTTTGAAGGAGAGTATCTCTTATTTCTTGTTTAGCATTGGGTTTCAGGGTACCTTCTAAAGTCTACTTCCGCACTATACTTTTAACGTCTTCCTCACTCACCCCTGTATTTTGAAGGGGAATAGAGGTTAATCCCTTATTTTCTGTTCAGGATTGGGTTTTTAGTGTGTGTTCTAATGTCTACTTCGAGACTATATTTCTAACATCTCCTCCATGGTCTTTTGAGCGAGAATAGCTGTTTACTCTTATTTCTTATTCAGGATTTGGTTTTGGGATTCCTTTCAAAGTCTACTTCCACACTATACCTCTAACGTCTCCTCCCCGAACTTTTCAAAAGGAGTAAATGTTTATTCCTTTGTTTCTTGTTCAGGATTAGGTTTCGGGGTTCCTTTTAAAGTCTACTCGTACACTATACTTCTAACGTCTCCTTCCAGGTCTTTAGAAAGGGAGTTAGGGTTTAATAATTTATTTCCTGTTTAGGATTGATTTTCAAGGTTCTTTCTAAGTTCTACTTTCAGACTATATTTCAAACGTTTTTTTCCTAGTCTTTTCAACGGGAGTAGATGTTTCGGATTTGGTTTTGGGATTCCTTTCTGTAGCAGTGATTTACCTCGGCGACCCGAAAGGGCCAGAGTCGCGTGTATCCTTTCAAAGGGAGAGTGGAGACGGGGGATCGACGAGCTTCGGACGGATGGTGAATCAGAAAGCACTTCGTGCTCATAAAGATGTTAGTGTCAGTTGTAGCCATTTTTACTGACTGGTTCTGGGCGTTCATTGGCTAAGTGGTAGCCGGGTTGAGTATACTCATTTAAGGTGGGGTTGACTTGCTCGTTCGTGTTGGTGACCAACATATCGGAGATCATAACGAGAAGTGAGAATTTGGTTTGCCTGGTGAACCTGTTTGGATTTGTCATACTTTTTTTTTCTGAGTGCTTCCAACCAATATTTTTTGGGTTTTGCGACAATTTTAAATCTACTTCCATACTACACTTCTAATGCCTTCTCTTCGGTTTTTAAACGGGAGTAAATGCTTATCCTTTGCTTCGTGTTTAGGATAGGGGTTCCAAGTTCCTTCTAAAGTCTACTTCTAGATCATACTTCTAACATTTTTCCGGTCCTTTGAACGGTAGTAATGGTTTATCTCTTGTTTTCTAGTTATGATTGCGCTGCAAGGTTTCTTCTAAAGTGTCAGTCAGCTAAGTGCCATACGTGATACACGCTTGGGCGATCATGCCTCGAAAGAGACATGACTGACTGGGTAGAAGATTATCCCGCAGTAGGTTGCCATTGATTTCTGCGGTAGACTGGTTGACGACCAAAGCTACCAGAACCCAATCTGTCCTATTATTTAACCCATAACTGGAGGGAAGAGACGGATTAATACCTTTAATACCAAGGGTATTTGCGCGTAAGTGAAATGTATTAATCCGTCTCTTCAGTGTACTTTATACTTCTAACGACCCCTTTCCTGTCTTTTGAAGGGGAATAGATGTTTATCTATTCTTACTTAATTAAGATTGGGTTTCGGGGATCTTTCTAATGTCAATTTCCATCAGTCAGTTAAAGTGCCATACGTGAAACACGCTTGGGCGATCATGTCTCGAAAGAGACATGACTGACTGGGCAAAAGATTATCCCGCAGTAGGGGTTGCCATTGCTTTCTGCGGTAGACTGGTTGCCAGCCAAGGCTATAGAATCCAATCTGTCCTGTTATTTAACCCATAACTGGAAGGAAGAAACGGATTAATACCTTTCCTAAGGGTATTTGCGCGTAAGTGAATGCAATGAATTCAACTGGAATTCGAACTCGGCTCCCCGATTTCTCGTTCCGAGCCGATATCCACTGCACCACAACGCATAATACTATACTTATAGCATATTCTTCCCGGCCTTTTAAACGAGAGTAGTAGTTTATCCCTTGCTCCGTGTGTAGGATTGGAGTTCAAAGTTTCATCTAAAGTCTACTTCTAGTCTATAATTCTAATGACTCCGCCCCGGACTTATGAAAGAGAGTAAGGGTTTATCTGTTTAGGATTGGTTTTGGGGTTCTTTCTAAAATCTACTTCTAGATTATACTTTCAACATCTTCTCCCCGGCCTTTTGAACAGGAGTAAAGGTGCATTCTTTGCGTCCTAATTAGGATTGAGGTTTAAGGGTTCCTTCTAAACTCTACTTCAACTGTATACTTCTAACGTCTCTTCCACACTCTTTTAAAAGTGAGTAGTGGTTTATCCTTTTCTACTTAATTAGGATTGGGTTTCGGGCTTCTTTCTAATGTCTACTTCCACACTAAACTTCTAACTTTTTCTATCCGGTCTTTTGAATGGTTGTAGATGGTTATCGTTTCTTTCCTGTTTGAAGTTTGGGTTCAAAGTTCCTTCTAAAGTTTATTTCCAGACTATATTTCTAATGACTTCTACCCGGTCTTTTGAACTGAGGTAAAGGTTTATCCCTTGCTTCTTAATTAGGATTGGGTTGCAGGGTCCTTTCTAAATTCTACTTCAATTCTATAATTCCAACGTCTCCTCTATCATTTAATAAAGGTTTATCCATTTTCTTTAATTAAGATTGGGTTTCGGGGTTCTTTCTAATATTCTAATATCTAGTTTCATATTATACTTCTAACGTCTTCTCCCCGGTCTTTTGAATCGGAGTAGAAATTTAGCCTTTGTTTCGTTTTTATGATTAGGATTCAGAGTTCTTTCCATAGACTATATTTCTAATGACATCTACCCGGTCTTTTGAAAGAATTTTATCTGTTGTTTCTTGTTTAGGATTGGGTTTCGGGGTTCCTTCTAAAGTCTACTTCCACACTGTACTTCTAACGTCTCCTCCCCCGGTCTCAAGAATAAGAGTAGAGGTTTATCCCTTGTTTTGTGTTTAAGACTGGGTTCAGTTTTCCTTCTAAATTGTACTTCCAGATTATACTTCAAAAGTCGCCCTCCCGGTCTTTTGAACGTTTATCTTTTGCTTCTTGTTTGGGATTTGGTGTCATGATTCCTTCTAAAGTGTACTTTCAATGTTGCTTTACCGGTCTTTTGAACGGAAACACAGGTTTATCCCTTTTTCCTTAATTTTCCTTAATGTTTTTGAGTTTCAAAATTTTTTTTAATGCCTACTTCTACACTATACTTCTATTGACTTTTCATGAACAGAAGTAGAGATTTATCCTTTATTTCGTGTTTAAGATTGGTGTTTAGGGTTCCTTCTAAAGTCTACTTCCAGACTAGACTTCTAATGATTCGTTCCCGGTGATTTGAAAGGGAGTATAGTTTTTATCTGTTTCCTGTTTAGGATCGGGTCTCAGATTTCCTTCTAAAGTCTACTTCCAGACTATACCTCTAATGTTTTCTCCCCCGTCTTACGAACGGGAATAGTGGCTTATCCTTTGTTTCTTGTTTAGGATTGAGTTTTAGGTTTCCTTCTAAAGGTTTTCTTCCAAATATACTTCTAACGTCGCATCCCCGGTCTTTTGGACGGGAGTAAATTTTATCCCTTGCTTCTTGTCTGGGATTTGGTTTCATGGTTTCTTCTAAAGTGTACTTCAACTCTGTACTTCTAACGTCTCTTCGCCTGTCTTTTGAAAGGGAGTTAATGTTTATCACTTGCTTCTTATTTAGTATTGGGTTTCAGGGCCTCTTGTAAAGTCTACTTCGACTCCCTACTTCTAACGTCGCTTCCACAGTCTTTTGAAAGTGCGTAGTGGCTTATCCCTTTTCACTAAATTAGGATTAGGTTTCGGGGTTCTTTCTAATGTCTACTTCCATACTATACTTATAATGTTTTCTCCTCAATCTTTTGAATGGGAGTAAAGGGTTATTGTTTGTTTCCTGTTTGAGATTGCGGTTCAAAGTTCCTTCTAAACTTGATTTCCAGACTATACATTTAATGATTCCTCCCCGGTATTTTGAAAGGGAGTACAGGTTTATTTGTCATTTCTTGTTTTGGATTGGGTTTCGTGGTTCTTTCTAAAGTTTACTTCCAGACTATATTTCTAACATTTCCTTGTTTTTTTGAATGGGAGTAAAAATTTATCCCTTGCATCTTAATTAAGTTTGGGGTTCATGGTTCTTTCTAAAGTCTACTTTAACTTTATACTTCTAACGTCTCCCCCCCCCGTCTTTTAAATGGGAGTAAGGGTTTATCCTTTTTTTTCCTTAATTAGGGTTGGGTTTCAGGGTTATTTCTAATTTCCGGTTCCATACTATACTTCTAACGTCTTCTCCGCGGTTATTTGAATGGGAGTAGAGATTTATCCTCTGTTTCGTGTTTAGGATTGGGGTTCAGGGTTCTTCTAAAGACTATACTTCTAATGAGTTCTTCCCAGTTTTTTGAAAGGGAGTAGAGTTTTAACTGTTGTTTCTTGTTTGGGATTGGGTTTCGGGATTTCTTCTAAAGTCTACTTCCTTAACGTACTTTTAACGTCCCCTCTTCGGTCTTATGAACGGAAGTAGAGGTTTATCCCCTGTTTCGTGTTTAGGATTAGGGTTCAGAGTTCCTTCTCAATTCTACAACTAGAATATACTTCAAACGTCACCTTCTCGGTCTTTTGAACGTGAGTAAAGGTTTATTCCTCGCTTCTTGTTTTGGATTTGGTTTTAGGATTCCTTCTAAAGTGTACTTCCAAACTATAATTCCAACAGTCTTTTGAACGGAGGTAGAGAATTATTCTTTTTTCTTAATTATACTTCTATATTTCTAACGTCTCCTCCCTGGTGTTTTGAATGGGAGTAGAGATTTATCCCTTGTTTCGTGTTTAGGATTTGGGTTCTGAGTTCCTCCTAAAGTTTACTTCCAGACTATAATTCTAATGACTCCGTCCCGGTGATTTGAAAGGTAGTAAAGTTTTATCTGTTGTTTCTTGTTTAGGATTGGGTCTTAGATTTCTTTCTAAAGTCTACTTCCAGACTATACCTCTAATGTCTCCTCCCCCGTCTTACGAACGGGACTAGTGATTTATCCCTTGTTTCTTGTTTAGGATTGAGTTTTAGGGTTCCTTCTAAAGTCTACTTCCAGACTATACCTCTAATGTCTCCTTCCCCGTCTTACGAACGGGACTAGTGATTTATTCTTTGTTTCTTGTTTAGGATTGAGTTTTAGGGTTCCTTCTAAAGTCTACTTCCAGACTATACCTCTAACGTTTTATCCCTTGCTTCTTGTTTGGGATTTAGTTTAAGGGTTTTTTATAAAGTGTAATTCAACTCTGTACTTCTAACGTCTCCCCTGCCTTTTGAAAGGGAGTTAATGTTTGTCCTATGCTTCTTCTTATTTAGAATTAGGTTTTAGGGTTCATTCTAAAGTGGACTTCAGCCTTTTATTTTTAACGTTCACTCCCGGTCTTTTGTATGGGAGTACAGGTTTATCCGGTTTTTTTTTGTTTTTTTTTGGGATTGGGTTTCAGAGTTTCTTTTAAAGTCTACTTCCGCGCTCCTTCATTTTAATTTCCTTTTAACATCTCCTTCTCGTTCTTTTGAATAAGAGTAGATGTTTATAATTTGTTTCCTGGTTAGCATTGCATTTCAGGACTCCTTGTAAAGTCGACCTGAACACTATTTCTAACAACTCATTGCCCGGTTTTTTGGACGGGAGTAGAAATTTATTCCCTGTTTCTTGAATAGTATTGGGTTTCAAAATTTCTGCTAAAGCCTACTTTTACACTATACTCCACCCACGTCTATTGAACGTGTTAAGAGGCTCATCCCTTGTTCCCTGTTTAGGATGTGGTCCGGTTCATACTCCACCCACGTCTATTGAACAGGTTAAGAGGGCCATCTCTTGTCCCTGTTTAGGATGTGGTTTCCGGCTTTCTCTTTTCAAATCTTTTCACTAGTACGTAGCCCCCTGCACATCAGTGGCGTTACCGCCTTGCTCGGGGTGATATGATTTAAAAAAAAACTTCTAATATCTCCTACCTAGTCTTTTGAACAGGAGTAATATTCTATCCCTTGTTTCTTGGTTAGCATTGCATTTCAGGACTCCTTGTAAAGTAGACCTGAACACTATTTCTAACAACTCATCGCCTGGTTTTTTGGACGGGAGTAGAAATTTATTCCCTGTTTCTTGAATAGTATTGGGTTTCAAAGTTTCTGCTAAAGCCTACTTTTACACCACTATACTTCTAATATCTCCTCCCTGGTCTTTTGAACAGGAGTAATATTCTATCCCTTGTTTCTTGGTTGGGATTGGTTTTCAGGGTTCCTTCTAAAGCATACTTAAACACTATGTTTCTAACATCTCAGATTAAACTCTGAAGAGTTATTTACTAATTAAATCTTGACTTTTTCAAATTTAGAATTCAGCTGTTATTTTTTTCTTGCATAGCCTTAAGAACCCCCCACCCTGTTGACCTTTCTTACACTCATAGAATAACATGCAAGTAACCCACTCTGTCTTAAGTGGCGTTTGGACCTTGAGTGAACATTAGTAAAAATTATTTTAATATTTAGAAAATATTGAACTGAATGAAGTAAGAAACAGAAGATCAGCATAAAGAAGATAGAGTTTGAGTTTTGTTTAATGACATATCAACCTCTATAATGCCAAAAAGGTAGGATTTTAAGGTATTCTTTTAATGTTCGGTTATAGTGAGAAGGTTGATTTTAGTTAGTTTGGTCAAAATTTTTTAAAAATCTTTTTTTAATTTTAGAAAACGGAAGATGTCTTCTGGCTTTGTATTCAAAAATGTATTGCTGGTAATAATTTTTTCCTTCAAAAATGTATTGTTGGTAATAGTTTTCTTTCAAAAATGTATATTTTTCTATAAAAGTCTATTTTTATACTTTCATAGTGTTTTGACCCCAGTTTGGGGGTTAACTATTTTTGCATAGCTGGGACCCTAACAGGTGTTACCACTCGGGGTCAGGGTGGACCTAGGAACAACAGCAATTAAGAAGTGGTTCCATGCTCCTCACAACCTCCCAATCAGAGGCCATGCTGCCGGATACAGTTTACCGTCATGCTCAGGACCCATAAAGAAGATAGAACTACTTACACATTCCTATGACTTTTACATGGGCACTTTAAGCTTGTAGGGTTATACTGAATACGATGGAGCCTGTACTGTCTAAAATGATGGCAAAATATTTATATCAATATGCCTGTCTAAAATAATGGCAAAATATTTATATCAATATGCCTGTATAAATTGATGGCAAAATATTTATATCAATATGTCTGTCTAAAATAATGGCAAAATATTTATATCAATATGCCTGTCTAAAATGATGGCAAAATATTTATATCAATATGTCTATCTAAAATGATGGCAAAATATATCAATATGCCTGTCTAAAATGATGGCAAAATATTTATATCAATATGTCTGTCTAAAATGATGGCAAAATATTTATATCAATATGCCTGTCTAAAATGATGGCAAAATATTTATATCAATATGCCTGTCTAAAATGATGGCAAAATATTTATATCAATATGTCTGTCTAAAATAATGGCAAAATATTTATATCAATATGCCTGTCTAAAATGATGGCAAAATATTTATATCAATATGTCTATCTAAAATAATGGCAAACTATTTATATTAATATGTCAGTCTAAAATTATGACAAAATATTTATATCAATATGCCTGTCTAAAATGACAGCAAAATATTTATATCAATATGCCTGTCTGAAATGATGGCAAAATATTTATATCAATATGCCTGTCTAAAATGATGGCAAAATATTTATATCAATATGCCTGTTTAAAATGACAGCAAAATATTTATATCAATATGCCTGTCTAAAATGATGGCAAAATATGTATATCAATATGTCTGTCTAAAATGATGGCAAAATATTTATATCAATATGCCTGTCTAAAATGATGGCAAAATATTTATATCAATATGCCTGTCTAAAATGATGGCAAAATATTTATATCAATATGTCTATCTAAAATGATGGCAAAATATTTATATCAATATGTCTGTCTAAAATGATGGCAAAATATGTATATCAATATGTCTGTCTAAAATGATGGCAAAATATTTATATCAATATGCCTGTCTAAAATGATGGCAAAATATTTATATCAATATGTCTGTCTAAAATAATGGCAAAATATTTATATCAATATGCCTGTCTAAAATGACGGCAACATATACACCTACTATTGAACATGTTATTCAAAAACATAAGAAAAAAATCTAAACACCTGAGTGTGACAGGAGGGATATATATATATATATATATATATATATATATATATATATATATATATATATATATATATATTAGGGGTGTCAGGTATAATCAAATATCTATGATCAAACAAATAAATTAAATATGTCAATTATTATAATCATTTTGCTAATCTTTGGGACTTTCCATAACATTGTATGTTTATATTTGTTGATATTACAATACACTTTTTTGAGCAGAGATGGTTATTTACATAGAATCAAAAATTGTTTTATATAAGGCTTGATTTAACTTTGATCAGACTTTGGAATTCTTCATGGTTGAATGGTCTAAGATGCACCAGATCAATTGGTGGCTTCTTCTATGTTGTCAGGAGTTACAGGTTCAAATCCTGCCAAATGACACATTTTCATAACAAAATTTATTTTAAATAATCAGGCTGGTAAATATATTACTGTTTGATTAAAAACAGAATATCTACTCAAATATGAACATTGATAAAAAAAATGTTCCAACAAATAAATATGTCAGTTATTAAAACCATTTTGTTAATCTTTAGGATTACCATAACACACACACACACACACACACACACACACACACACACACACACACACACACATATATATATATATATATATATATATATATATATATATTGATTGTTTAATTACTTAGTTTTTATTCATAATAAAACTAGACTAGTGCACATTTGTATTAAAAAGTGTTCAATACAATTTATATAATAAAACTTTTGAATATTTTCCATTTGTAAACGAGTTATTATGCAACCTAGGTTTCTACCATGAGTGGTGTCTTCAAGCAATTTTTAATAACTGATTTTACCATAAGTGTTCTTAAAAAAAAAAATGGTAAATGGTAAAATCAGTTATTGAAAATCACCTGAAGACACCACACATGGTAGAAACCTAGGTCGAGTAATAACTCGTTTACAAATGGAAAAAAAAAATATATATATATATATATATATATATATACACACAATGTTCTTTTTTATATTAGTTGGGTGATATTTATTTTGTCACTTCTCAATGATATAAATATTACAAAAAATAAAATAATAAGGCACTGTTAATGAGCAAACTCATAGCAATATTTTTAATGACTGGTAGTAGAGTGAATGAACTGAGAAGATACTGCTTCTCTTTTATCTCTTTAAGGAACTGAGCTGATGCTGCCTTGCTATTATTGTCTCTCTCTCCATATGTGTGACAGGACAGAAAAATATATATATATATAAATATATATTTTTTACCAGATCAAGGATATATTGATGATATGAGCTAATTAAACTCATTGAAATGAGCTATAGTTTAAAACTGATATGATGTGTTGAGTTTTCCTTTATAAACTTCATATTGCTCTGGTTAACACCCATCGTGCTCTCTATATGGATTTACCAATTAATATTTTATATTAAGGTAGTCTTGTTGGATTATCCTCACTGTTTACAGAGAGACACCTATACCTATATATATATATATATATTACCACAGACTCTAATTTGGGACCAGATAAAATATATATCTTATATCCAGATTTATCTTATATCCGGGTTATACTGTAAAATAGATCAAACCCGGATATAAGAAAACCCATATATAAGAGAAGTTTTATTCGGTCCCGTCAACTCTCTTATACCAGGGTTACACTGTATATACATTACCACAGGCTCTAATTTGGGACCAAAAATAATCTCTCTTATATCCGTGTTTCTCTTATATCCGGGTTATATATATATATATATATTACACAATGATCTTTATTATAATAGGGAGAATATATATGAGGGTGGTATTTTGTACCATAAAACATAGTACTTTGTATACTATTTTAGCACAAAGAAAAAGTGAAAAAGAAATTAAGTTTATAGCTTTTGAAAAAGCCATAGCCGGGTGTGCTTAGTGTAGTAGTGGTAAAAGATTATTTGGTTCAAGCATTTGCAGAGGAGGGTGTGAATTCTTTTAGACTTATTTATTTATTTTTTTCTCTACCTATTAATTTTTATCAGATTCCCTTTTCATCATTTTCTTATTCTTAAAAACATGAAATTCGGAAGAGAACAGTCACAGGCTCTTTCCAATTGCTTGAATGTGTGGAGCCAGGGGTCTCCAGAGGTGAAATCTGATAGTGCAACACTGTTCCCCAAATATGCTAAAATAGATGAGAGGAAGGAGGAGGAGAAAAAGGAGGAGGAGGAGGCGGGGGGGAGGTTCAAAGAGAAGAGAACAAACTGAGAAGAAAAGAAAAAAATAGTCAGGAAGAGTAAAGAGAAGAAGAGAGTCAGAAGAAATTAAAGTGGAAAAAAAGGGAAGAGAAAAAGAAAAAGAAAAAAGAAGTAGTATTCAGAAGGTAAGGAGTAAAAAAAAAACTTGGGAAAAGAACAGAGAACAAAGAAGATGATGATAAACAAAGATGAAAATAAATGAAGAAGAAGAAATAAAAGTGGGGGGAAGGGTAGAAAAACTTAAAAGAGAGTAAGGAAAAGGAGAGAAAGAGGAAGAAGCTATGCAAGTAAACTGTAAAACAAAAAGGAGGAAGAAAATAAGGATAATGTTGGGACAAAGAAGAAGAAGAAATGGAAGCAAAATGTAAAAAAAAAGCTTAAAAAGTGATGAGTAAGAAACTGAAAACCCTAATGATGAAAAGAGGAGAAAAACGAAAAAATAACTATGAACAAAAAGCAAAAAATCAAATGATGATAATGATGCCGATGATGAAAAAAAGGGGAAAAGGAGAAGTAAAAGGGGAAAAGAAAAACATAATAATGAAAAGAGGAGAAAAAAGAAAAAGAAAAAGATGATGATGCAGATGAAAAGAAAAATGAAGAAAAAGGAAAAGGTCATAATGATGAAAAGGGGAGAAAGTGTAAAAAAAGAAAACAAAAAGCAAAAGAGTGATAAAGAAAAGATCAAGAAATTGGGACAGTTTTAAAAAGAAGAAAGCTTAAAGATTAAAAAAAAGAAGAAAGAAGAAGATGAAAGCAAAGAAACAAAAATTAAAAAAAGAAGAGGCAAAAAATAAGAGCAACAGAAGAAGAAGAAGAAGAAGAAGAAGAAGAAGAAGAAGAAGAAACAATTGGTAGAGAAGATGAAAAGAAAGAGGGGGTAAAAGTACAAAGAGCAAAATCCAGAAGGAGAAAAGAAATGACTACATGGTAGAGAAGGGCTGGGATGTTGATTTGAGGAATAAAGGTTTGGAATTAATGTCAGTTTAGGTAGGGAAAAAACATGAAACCAACAGGTTGACCTCTGTTTAGCACCCTCTCACCAGTGGACAGCCTGGAGTTTAGTTCTTAGTGATGAGGAATGGTCATTAAGAGCAACACCCAGATCCTTTTAACTGATGTGGGAGAAAGAAGCAATAAGGAATGTTGGGTGAAGCATTTGGTAAAAGAATACAGCCTATATACATGTATCCTTCTGCCTTTCACCCTAACAGAACAAAAACCAAAAGGCAATTTCCAACTCTCATCTTGCAAAAAAAAAAAAAAAAAAGAAAAAAAAAAGGGAAACTAAAAAAAAAACTATCTGTACAGATTCACCGGCCAGCAATTCCCTTGTGTGAAAAGGGTCACTGTTAAAATTCCTGCCCCTTCCAACAGACCAGCATACTTAGTTTGCCTTCTTTTCTTCCTTTTCAAGCATCAATTACACTGACTTTAGGAGTCAACCTGTTTTTATAAAGGACCATTCTTGTATATGTCTATCATTATGTTCCTCTTATTGAAAAGCAAATTTTACAAAGCTCAGATAGCTCTAATAGAGTGGCCTTGAGCCAGATCAACTTCAGCTTAGAAAGTATATATAGAGAGTAAACTAAAAAAAAAAATACCTTTTTTGCAAATAAAATTAGACAATTTTCCCATGACTAAATGAATACCAAATTAGTAAACCCTGTAAATATACTCAAATCAGTCATGTGTGTACTTATAAGTCAATGAATATTTCAAAATACCTTTTAATTCTTAATATCACATTAAGAAAGAATTTTAGCTTAAAAGCTTTGATTATTTCTAATTATAAAAACAAAAAACAAATAAACTAAAATAAAAAGGGAAAAAAAATTCCTCTAATTGGAATTACAAGTATGTGTGTGTGTATAATTGTGTATTTGGGCAACAAGTTTCATTAAAGTTGACTTACAAGTTACTGTGATTACACTTTTTATTTAATTTTTCTTGTGTTCTTATAAGTGCTTTCTTTTCTTGACATATAAAATGTGTAAAAATTGTCCAAAAGTTCAGCATATCCAAGCAATTTCAGTTGTTCTTTTTGCTGTTATAGAAGACTAGCAGTATAGCCAAGTGTTTCTCGGGTGTAATGAAAGCTTTAAAACTAATCCATGGTTCTGGAGCTCATACTCAGCCTAAAGAATATTTGAGTGAAGTTTGGTGAGAATCGGATAAAAATTGTGGATTTGTATAAAGGACATACAGACAGATAAACAGACACACACACAAACATCTTGCCTTTTATACATATATACTATCTATTTTCTGCACTATTGTAAGAACTGCAACCTTGAAACTTCTGAATATCATTTCTTATGTCTTTGTCTATGAGTGTATTAAATTTGATTAAAATTGGATTTTTAACATGATTTTTCTGATTACTGATTTTCGATATTTATCAAGACACAAAACCTAGCTAAGAACACTCACAGACGCTTATAGTACAACTGTATAAATTTTCAAGAAAATCGGTTCTGCCGTTTCGGAGTCTATAGGTAAAGGACACACACACACACACACACACACACACACACACACAAAGTTCCATTTATAAATAAGTTTAGATTTAGATAGATTTAGATAGATTTAGATTTTTGTTTTTAACTGAATATATGGATTTTTCTATCTAGAGATAGGAACGTTTTATTTTCCAAACTCAGTCAGAACATACTGGCCATGTTCATAGTTGATGTTACTGAGTGTTGACTTTTTCTTTTTTTATTATCAGTGCTTCTATTATTTGTATATTTTGTTTACATTTAGATGAGACTATTCCATTTTTATTTTCTACAAGTACACTACCAGCCTTAATTATAAGGTCACCCCAGTTTTAAAAAAAAAAATGATGCATTTCATACTATTTTTAGTATTTATTGTCAAATGAAAATAGAATGGTTCTTTTGTTATTATTCAGTCAGTCAGTTAAGTGCCATACGTGATACACGCTTGGACGATCATGTCTCAAAAGAGACATGACTGACTGGGCAGAAAATTATCCCGCAGTAGGTTGCCATTGTTTTCTGCGGTAGACTGGTTGCCAGCCAAGGCTATAGAACCCAATCTGTCCTGTTATTTAACCCATAACAGGAAGGAAGAGATGGATTAATACCTTTCCCAAGGGTATTTGCGCGTAAGTGAATACAATGGACTCAACTGGAATTCGAACTTGGCTCCCCAGTTTCTCATTCCGAGCCGATATCCACTGTACCACAACGCACATCTCGATATTGTTATTATTACTTTGCAAAATTTTACAAGGCAGGGAAGCAAAGATGAACTCGTCTGAATCACCCTAAATTTTCTTCATTTTTTCATTGATGAAACTGCAATATAGATAATTATTAAATATTTATAAATTCATTTGATGCACATGTTATTGTGGAGTATTAACAAAAGAACCATTCTATTTTCATTTACAATTATTCACTTGGCAATAAATACTAAAAAATAGTATGAAATATACCACTTTTTTAAAACACTGGGGTACCACTTTTTGAAAACACTGGGGTAGCCTAATAATTATGGCTGGTAGTGTGTGCCCACTCAAAACATCTCTGTAGAAAATAAAAGGATAACAGAAATAAATTCATCAGGACAATTACCGTGAAAATATTTATAGAAAAGGCAAAGGAAAGCCATGTTACAGCAGTGGGAAAGTGAATGAAGCCAAGATGCCAGGTCAGGACCAATAACATGATAGATTATTCTTTATATTTTATCAAGAATCTCCAAATACATAGGAGAATCACCAGGCCAGATAAGGCAGTAATGTTCAATGCATGGACGAATGGTAAACTTATAAATATGCAAAACAGATTTAGGTAAGAAAAACTGTCTAGCATGAAACAGGGAGCCAGTTTTCCTAGCAATTGATTCAATATAAACTATCTACTTCATATCTGGAAAAAATTAGCTCAAGAAGGTGCAATGAGTCACTTTCCTGGAGGTTAGCATCAGCCCTGGTGATGGAGGCAAAAAGAGTTCTCCCAGACAATTAAAAGACCAAAGTTTTGTTTTGGTGGCCTTAGAATTAACAAGCCACTATATGCCCAATTTGACAGACTGAAGGTTATTTCTGAGATCAGCTACTAATTTGACCTTATCAACAGTGGTGATTGTGGAACTCTGAAAATGGAGTGGGGGCTACTTATGGGGCCTGAGATTATTCTGAGAAGTAGCAGAGTCTTCATTTTCATACTACACAACTATCATATACAAATCTTAGAAATGAGTTTGAGTGGAAGTATGTTACTTCACCAAATTAGACGAAATAATTTTTCTACTCTCAAGCTGTTGGAACACAAGAGAGGTTAAATTCTAAACAAAATCAAAGGGTTAAATACTCACATCAATACTTTCTGAAGAAGGAGAAGTGCTGAAGATCAAATCTTATCAAAATCAGAGACTGATCAGTTTCATATATTTTTAAAGCTCATAAGTGTTGGTGGGGACAACTAAGGAGCCAGCCCAAATTGAAGGCGGGGGCTTATCCCCTTATGGCCCCCATAGAATCACCACTGTTTATCAAACTGATCAGACTTACTATTGAGACAGGAGTAAATATTTGAGTTATCAGCATAGATATTGAGTTGAGAACTGATGACATCAGGAAGATTGTTGATGAAGATTAGGAACAGTATAAGTCCTTGCATTCACTAACATACAAATACCGATGGGAAAGGTATTAATCCGTCTCTTCCCTCCAGTTATGGGTTAAATAATAGGACAGATTGGGTTCTTTAGCCTTGGTCGGCAACCAGTCTACCGCAGAAAACAATGGCAACCTACTGCGGGATAATCTTCTGCCCAGTCAGTCATGTCTGTTTCAAGACATGATCGCCCAAAGCATGTATCATGTATGGCACTTAAGTCACTGATAACTCCAAGCATATTACCGTCATAAATACAAGATGATCTAGAAGAGTGGCCATTCAAGACAACTTCTGTTTTACAATTAGATAAAGATTGAATCAGTTCAAAAATTTGTTCAGAAATACCATAACCTTTCAGCTTGTAACAGTATGCCAAATCCTATCAACTTCCTTCAAAATATCCATTCTTATCAAAACTGTAATCGGTTCTTTCAGCAATAATTGTCAATACATCAGTAGTTAACCTAGAGAAGCAAAACCCTGAAAGAAGACCATGCAAGGTGAGATGCTTAGCCAATTCAAAGTTGATTAGAATGTCTAGTACTTTGTTAAAAAGAGGTTGAAAGCTAATAAGTGAATAGTTAAAAGGAACCAGTTTTCCATTTACAAGCAGAAACATGTAAAAAATGAATCTTGGAAGCAAATAAGTTGTTACCTGTAAGAAGTCAGGCAATGTGTAAGAAAGGAAACAGATAAAAGATCGAGAACTTTAATAAGGTAATCTCAAAGAACAATTAATGTTTAAAATTTATGCTTTCTGTCATTAGAGGCCAAATTTCAAGAACATAAGGTATGCAGATGATACAGTGCTGATAGCAGACATGGAAAGGAAACTACAAGACATCCTACAGAAGGTAGCTGAAGAGAAAAGGACTACAAATAAATTGCAAGAAAAATGAATGCATGGTCATCAGCAAAAAGAGCAGCCCAAAATGCCAAATACAGGTGGGGGAGTACTAAAACCAAGCAGGTACAAAAATTTAAATACATGAAAACTGTTCTAACAGGAGACAGAAAATGCGACACAGAGATCTGAAGGCGAATTGGCACAGCGAAGGACGTATTCCAAAAATTAAGTAGAATATTAAGAGACAGGAAAATTTTGCCAGAAACAAAGAAGAAAGTACTATGTGATGTCAGTTTTTCAATATGGCAGTGAATGCTGGACAATATCATCAATGATGAAGGAAAAACCTGAAGCAATTGAGATGTGGTTCCACAGAAGGATGCTGCAAATATCATGGATCGAGCATGCGAGCAATGATGAGGTTTTGGAAAGGATTGAAACAAAAAGGAAAGTAATACTGATCATCAGGAAGAGACAGCTAAAGTTCCTGGGACATACAATGAGGAAGGAGGGCTTGGAGAACCTGATACTAACAGGCCAGATAGAGGGAAAAAGAGATGGGGGAAAGCAGCGGATAACATATTTGAAGAGCCTGAGCAGGTGGATGACAGAACGGGGTTGTGTGGTGTAACAGGAGAAAGCGTGCTAAGATCCACCAGGAATAGGGAGACATGGAAAGCCATGATTGCCTATGTCCTGAAAGGACAAGGCACATAGAAGAAGAAGAAGAAAGATTATTAGAAAACAGTGATGATGGTAATTTATTGTACTAATATGATAAATTTGACTATGGAATCAAAGTAATAAAAGACGAGGCCCAGTTGGGTTAGCAATATGTACATTCATTGATGAAAAGAAAGAGATGAATTATGTAATCTAATATTGTCTTCAGGGTGGATATGTTCTCAGTTGGCCATTAAATTCTCATAAATATTCCATAAATACAGAGAAACCAAGCTGATGATATAAAAAATTTTATGCTTGCAACAATAGTTATTAAAATTCCATTTGGTGGGGCATCCTGGTGAAACTAGCAATGTTCGTTTAATTAATAATTATATTAAAGATGTTTTTGAAATATGTTATTTTTTATTTCAAAATTCTCTACGAGAAGCAATCCTCTGTTTGTCATTTGCTCTTCTTGAAAACACTGCATTAAAAGGAAATGTTGGAGATTGATTGCCAACCAAGGCTATACAACTTAATCTTTCCTGCTTTTCAACAGATTTCTGGAGAGAGAAGAGATGGATTAATACGTATTATGGTGCCCTCCTGCAAGGAATGGACTCTTCCTTTTGCTATATAGAAATTACCTGTGTAACTTCTAGAGAGCAATTAGTTACAGCAGTTAATGAGCAGTCAAGTAGAGCAATTAACAAGAGCAGTTAACGGCAGCTGCTAGTCAGGCAGCGTAATAAT
Organism: Ascarosepion bandense; assembly: GCA_037127315.1. Classification (NCBI taxonomy): domain Eukaryota; kingdom Metazoa; phylum Mollusca; class Cephalopoda; order Sepiida; family Sepiidae; genus Ascarosepion; species Ascarosepion bandense. The sequence goes on from JBBBDQ010028785.1 coordinate 986,052, forward strand.
ACTATCGGATTTACTTATTTCTAGATTACTGTTTATTAACACTTTCTTTGAATATCTTGTTTCTTGTTATACTAATACACTGTTTTGAATCTACCTTCTTGTTTCGTGTCTTACTTCCGGCACAAACCAGTCATAACAAATTAGCAATAAAGATCCATAACAATCAGTCAAGTGCCATATGTGATACATGCTTTGGGCGATCATGTCTTAAAAGAGACATGACTGACTGTGCAGAAGATTATCCACAACAATCAGTCAAGTGCCATATGTGATACACACTTTGGGTGATCATGTCTCGAAAGAGACATGAATGACTGTGCAGAAGATTATCCTAGGTTGCCATTGCTTTCTGTGATAGACTGGTTGTCAGCCAAGGCTATAGAACCCAGTATATCATATTATTTATCCCATAACTGAAGGGAAGAGATGGATTAATACCTTTCCCAAAGGTATTTGTGTGCAAGTGAATGCGAGGAATTCAACTGGAATTCAAACATGGCTCTCTGATTTGTCATTCTGAGTCGATATCCACTGCACCACAACGTAAGAGAATAAAATGAATTCAACAGGAATTTGAACTTGGCTCTCAAATCACTCATTCTAAGCAGATATCAATTATGTTACAATGCACATGAAATAATTTGTAATACTAAATTTTTAATTTTTTAATACTAAATTTGTGAGATGAATGGAAGAGAGGATGGGAAGACATGAAAGATATTGTTTTATTTCAGTTTAATTCATTCTGTTCAACTTTATTGAAAACAAAAGAAAAGATAAAAACATGTCTCATACTTTTTCATTACTTTTGTGGGTTTTTTTATATATGAGCTCTAGGATGTGTGTTGTGGTTCAGTGGATATTGGCTTGAAATGAGAAATCGGAGAGCTGAGTTCAAATTCCAGTTGAATTCATTGCATTCACTTAGGCACAAATACCCTTGGGAAAAGTATTAATCCATCTATTCCTTCCAGCTATGGGTTAAATAACAGGACAGATTGGGTTCTATAGCCTTGACTGGCAACCAGTCTACCGCAGAAAGCAATGGCAACCTACTGCATGATAATCTGCCCAGTCAGTCATGTCTCTTTCAAGACATGACTGCCCAAAGCGTGTATCACGTATGACACTTGACTGATATGAGCTCTAACATGAACATTTTGTTTTTCTAACATAATGATTTTACTTGGTTTTCTGTATAGACCTGTAACCATCATCTTTCTATAGCCATCAAATTTCTATACATAGCCTTTATCATTTGATCTATAGCCACCATCTTTCTCTTTATAACCATCAACATTGTCTTCATAGCCATTACATTTTTCTTTATAACTGTCACCTCTCTCTGAATAACCATCAATTTAATAGCCTTTATTATTCTATCTACAACCATCATCTTTCTTTCTGTGGATATTGTCTTATTCATACTTCTTACCTTTCTATCTATAGCGATGATTCCCAAGGTAGGGCATATGCCCCACGGGGGGGGGGGGATTTGATTTTTTAGGGGGCAATTCAATTGTTAGGTGTTTTGCTAATAAAAGTCTTTCTTCTTGTGATCTATTAGCCCTAACATTCCAATAAATAAAAATTTAGCAATGTTACATATATTTCATTCATCATTTGTCTTGGATTTTTAAATTACCATCGATTGCACTGCCACCTGGTGAATAACTTCCATTTTAAAATAATTTCAGAACTTCATTTTAATATAAATATTTCAATTCTCTATTACATGCCTTGAAACTTTGGTTATGTATAAATGACATTTTTTTTCTTTATAACCGTTATCTTTCAATCTATAATCAGTATTTTTATGTCTATAAACACCATCTTTATCTCGGACATGACTTCTTGTCCGTTCATTAATTTCAATAGAAATTTTAACTCTGAATTCAGACCAGATTTTCTGCATTCAAAATTGGGAAATTGTAAAACAATTATCTCTTAATGTCATCATGCCATGAATTTAAAATCAAATTAATTACCGCTAATAGCAAATGGATTTTTCAGTATCCAAGACATAGTCATACGCAAATGTGCACTCATACAGTCATACACACTGGAAAATATTTACACACATAGTTGTAATCAATATACATATGCACACATATGCACACAGTATATATGTGCACAAACATACACAGTCAGACTTGCATACGCATACACAAATGCATATGAAGATTGCATAAAACTGTACACACATGCTCATTGCAGACACACATATACAAATACTTACTGAAAATGTGACCCTTCTCACACATATTTGTTGGTATGGGAAAATCAATAAGTCTCTATCCTGATGATAAAAAGTTGATTATTTTTCTATAAGCATCTATTTTTCAATTTTAGTGCTACTATTTTAAGGGACATTATTTTTAGCTGTTTCAGTCATTTAGAGTCATGGTCATTAGCTTATTTATTTAATCTTTCAACATAATTAGTTTTTTTTTTATTAATTTTCTTGCACTGAATCTTTAAATAAACCACTGCAAATTAATGATAGAGTTGCAAGACACTTGCAATATTTTATCTTTGAGCGAGGTTTCGTAGGGTGGAAAATAATTTGTTTGGACTCTGCTGAGAGCTGAAAGTGAAGACTTGGTAGCTCCAGTCTATATATATCAGCAATTATCTATTTTCAGCCTGATCTTGTAAAGTTAGAGGATAGCAGAAGGAATCAGTTAATTATTAGAGCAGCACAGAGAACCGACCATTTTATCAACATCTTTACTAATGAATCAGGTGTACAAGTTCAACTTGATGTTTCAGATTGAGTTTAAGTCTTGATATGCACACAAATCACAGGTGAAAGTTCGGGGTCTGATCTAAACTTATTTATAAATGAAACTTTGTGTGTGTGTGTGTTTGTGTGTGTGTGTGTCCATTACCTATAGACTCCAAAATGGCTGACCCGATTTTCTTGAAAATTTACACAGTTGTACTATAAGCATCTGCGAGTGTTCTTAGCTAGGTCTTGTATCGAGGTACCCGATACATTACCGGTAGTGTGCAAAAGTATTAGGACAGGGGTGATTTTAAACTTTATTTTGATGCCTCATAAAAGATAAAATAGTTCTTTTACTAATACTTTTGCACAGTACTATATATATATATATATATATATATATATATATGTATTAACAAAGATTAACAAAACTTGGTTATAAACAACTGACAATTTGAAATGATTTGTTTGAACATTATTTTTGATTGATACACATATTTGAGTAGATATTCTGTTTTTAATTAAAAAATAATGTTCAAATATATATATATATATATATATATATATATATATATATATATATATAGGGTTCTATGTGGTCACATTTCAAAATTACTGGCGTTGCAAGCCTGAATGTCTGTGAATCTGCAATATTTTACTGAGGAATTTACAGCCTTTTGGTAATGCATTCCTGAAACATTATGGCACAGCAGCAAATGCATGAAGACTGCCTGCTTTCCTTGCTTTAAGCATCCATCAAATGCAGTTAGGAAGAGGCTCAGAGGGAGAGAAGTGCAAAGAAAGATGACATTGACAGTCTTCAATGAATACAAAAATACAAAATTTCTCTCCCTTTCCTATTAAGAGGCAAACAAAAAAAAAAGGACACCCCCAAAAGCTAATGCATCATGGGTTGTCAAATATTTATTTATTTATATTTCTTAAGCTTCTAGTGTGTGTTTCCTTGGTGGGGATTTTTTGTTGTTGTTGTTGTTGTAGGAGAAGGGGGAAATGATTGCCAATGATAGATATTTTTACTGTTTCTGCCTTTCACCTTTTTGTGATTTAAAGCAGGTTAGTCATGATGTAGATTACTTTTAATAATAAAAATCATCTCATCATCATATCATTAGAAGAATTTAGGGGTGTTGGGGGGGCAGGAAATAGCAGGAGGTAGAATCAAATCTTACGTTGATAAGTCTTTCTCTTCTTATCTTTGCTAAAGTTTAATTTTATTTCAATTTTTTAGTTATTCAGCATTTGACCATATTGAATTAATAGAAGTACACAATATCTTGACACTGGTTCATACACTAACATGCACAAATATATATATATTAATGAATATTTGGGCAGCAACCTTTCATTAAAGCATGTTTTGTTAAAAGCGATTGATTTTATTAATTTTTTATTTAATTTTTCCAGTAATTCTTATATATTTACTTTTTGCTGGAGATGAAGAATGTAAAAATGTTCCATAATTTTCAACTTTCCAAGCGCTTTCAGCCTCTTCACAGGCCATTTTCAAGGATGTTATTTTTCTGGTTGTTATAGCCTCATGTTTGGCCTGTGAAGAGGCTGAAAGCACTTGCAAAATAGAAAATTATGGAACATTTTTTACACTCCTTATTTCCAGCAAAAAGGAAACATGTAAGAATAACAGAAAAATTAAATAAAAAATTAATAAAATCTTCTTTGTTGGTCTTTTTTGATGAAACATGTTATATATATATGTGCGTGTGTGTATGTGTGTGTGATGTCAAATCTATAAACAAATAGGATAATCACTAAAGATCTATTTAATATAAAATATTAAAGAGATCTATATAGAGAGCTCAATGGATATTATCTAGAGCAATATGATATACACAAAGGAAAACTCAAAATTTGTTGTGTTTTAAATTGATATATATGAGGTCTGTTTAGAAAGTATTAACACTGTTGCTATGATAATGGAGCTAACTTGAAGATACTTAGCATTGACTGACCTTGAACTCTGTCACAGATGCACACTAAGTTTTAATGTTCTCACTCACTTCTGTTGTCTATAGCGGTTCTTGTGTAGAGTGTGGTCATCTTATCATACCACAGAGATTCTATCAGTGAGCATGGTTTGTGCAAAAGTTTTTGGTCAAGCAGAACATTCTCTAGATCTGACAACCACCATATTCACCAGATCCTACTCCTTGCAACTTTTCCTCTTCAAAAATCGAATCTCCCTTTTAAGACATTGAGGCAATCAAAGAGAATATTGGTTGGTTGGTTGGTTGGTTGTTTTGTTTTTATGGCATATCAACCTTGGCGGGTCATTTATTGCCAACTATATTTTAATTTATTTATTGCTGGTAATACCTTTTTCTTTCAACAATTTATTGTTGTTTTTATATAAGTTTTGTGTCTAGTAATACTTTTTTCTTTTTGAGTATCAAGATTCATTGGGATTTACTTTTAAGGGCAGGGTCCCTAAGTCCTACGCTTGTTATTTAACCCATAACTGGAGAGAAGGGATGGATTAATACCTTTCCCAAGGGTATCAGTGCTTAAGTGAATGCAGGGTATTCAACCGAAATTTGAACTCGGCCCACCGATTTCTCTTTCCGAGTCAATATCGACTGCACCACAATGCACATCCATCACTAAATGCTTACAGCACCTGGTATTCCCAAGCTGTCACCCATCTAAGTACTGACCAGGCTCAACGTTGCTTAACTTTGGTGATCTAACGAAAACTGGTGTATTCAACTTGATATGGCCGTAAGCCCAAAGAGAATGTGATAAGGCAGCTATTTTCTCTCCCAAAAATGAAGTTCCAGGAATGCTTCCACCAATAGGAATGATGCTGGTTTAAGTGTTTGGCTTCAGAAGCAGGACTACTTTGAAGGAGATTCAATGCAAAATTGATATGTGCTGTAGTTTCCTTTTTATAGCACTGGTTCCAATACTCTTTGATATAAAATTGTAAATATATTGCTTATGGTCATATCATGTTGAAACATTAGTTCTTGCTTGATCATCAAAGTTAAGCAACATCAATCTTGGTCAGTACTTTGATGGATGACTGCTTGGGAAAACCAGGAGCTGTAAGTTAGGATGTGTGGGTGGTGTAATAGATAGTGGCTTGGAATGAAAACTTGGAGAGCCAAATTGGAATTCCAGTTGAGTTTTTTATCTTCACTTACATGGAAAACACCTTGGGAAAGGTATGAATCTAACTCATTCCCTCCAGCTTTGGGTTAAATAGTAGAGAGACTGGGCTCTTCAGCCTTTATTGGTAACCAGTCTATGAGAAGAACAACTCTAAATTCAAAGGCAGTATTTTTTACAATGATGTTCATCCTGTAGAAGGTCCAAGATTCACTTGAGGTAGAAGGTTACAGAGTTAGAGGCACAGTTCATGGTTATATATTCTTACTGTGCCAAACTAGTTGATAACTCCACTAAGTTACAAGGAAACAAGAAACCAGAAACAGAAAACAAAGGATAAACTTGCACTTCTGTTCAAGAGTCTAAAGAGGAGTGTGAACCAGATGATGAGTGAAATATATATATATTTTTTTTTAATCATATCATCCCGAGCAAGGCGGTAACGCCACTGATGTGCAGGGGGCTACATAGGAGTGAAAAGATTGGAAAAGAGAAAACCAGAAACCACATCCTAAACAGGAAACAAGGGATGAGCCTCTTCACCTGTTCAATAGATGTGGGTGGAGTGTGAACCGGGTGATAGTTTAGTCTATCTACTCCAATATATATATATATATATATATATATATATATAGATAGATAGATATGAACAGCCAGAGATAGATAGATAGATAGATAGATAGATAGATAGATAGAATCAGTATGGACACAGAAATCAACAACAAATATTATATTTTGTCTAAAACATGGTCAATCAGGGAAATTCTATTCTGGAAGATAGCATTTTTTTAAATGAGCAGTCTTTTTAATGATAGTGCCTGATATCAAGAGATGGAGCATTACTAATAATTAACTAAACAAATGGCAAATTCTGTCTGTCCATCCATGTGTCTAAAACCCCTCTAACTCAAGCCACACTTGTTTTACATGCCTTTTTGGAATCAGGATTATTTTGGGATTGAAAATTTGCCTTTCACCTGGTACTTGAACATTTAATGTTTCGATATGTGTCCGGATGAAAAGGAACAGTTAAAAATTCTAATTTTAATATGGCCATATCACATTGAAATACCAGTTCTTGAACAATCACCAAAGTTAAACAATGTCAAGCCTGGTCAGTACTTAGTTATGTGACCACTTGGGAATAACTGGTTATGTAAGTTTTGATGTTTAAGTATTATAATGAATAACTGCTTAAAATTGGAAAATCAAAGAGACAAGTTCTAATTCCAGTCATTATATTCTCTTATTCGTAAATACTCTTGGGAAAGATACGAATCCACCTCTTCTCTCCCTAGCCATGGGTTAATTAGTATGACTTGTATAAGAAAATCATTATTATCTACAAAAAATTCTTACAATTTAAAATAACTTCTGGTTTTAAATCAGTTAAGTGCCATATGTGATACACGCTTTGGGCGATCATGTCTCAAAAGAGACATGACTGACTGGGCAGAAGATTATTCCGCAGTAGGTTGTCATTGCTTTCTGCAGTAGACTGGTTGCCAGCCAAGGCTACAGAACCCAATCTATCCTGTTGTTTAACCCATAACTGGAAAGAAGAGATGGATTAATACCTTTTCCAAGGGTATTTGTGTGTAAGTGAATGCAAGGAACTCAACTGGAATTTGAACTCAGCTCCTCAATTTGTCATTTTGAGTCGATATCCACTGCAAAATTAATAAGCCATAAAAATCAAATTAATCAATCAATAAATTTTGTCAACTGATAATTGCATTGCAAAAACTCAAAGCAGGGATTTGAACTGAGTCCCTTTTGGGTGATGTTGTTGGTTAGGTCAGGGGTTGGTTACCTATTGCATGCATGCCACATGTGGCATGCCAACCAATTTTCAATGGCACGTGAATTGTGTAAAACTCAATGTCACAAAGTATGTTGCCAACATTGAGCAATTAGCTAAAACCATGCAAGGGCAAGGCTCCCATTAGTAATAAAATCTTTAAAAAACTTTTAAAAACAGATAATTTCTATTAATGTGGTTTACTTATTATTGTATATATTACTATATATAATATATACTAAAATCGTTCCATCATTTGATTTCTCTCAACGCACACATTCATAACTATTTTCTCTTATTTTATTCAAAAAGAACATGTTGACATATACAGTTAAACAAACACAAGTTTTATCTTTTACATTTAATATTCATCCATTGCTATATCACACGTGACATGTATCTGGATCAATGAAACCATATCTAATCTAAACTTATTTACAAATGGAAATTTGTCAGTGTGTCTATGTGTGTCCATTACCTATAGACTCCGAAACGGCTGAAAATTTTCTTGAAAATTTACACAGTTGTACTATAAGTGTCTGCGAGTGTTCTTAGCTAGGTTTTTTGTTGAGGTACCCCCGATAAATATCGCAAATCGATAATCGAAAAATTGGGTTATAGAAGGAGTGGTTTGATTTTAATCAAATTTGATACACTCATAGACAAAGACATAAGAAATAATATTCAGAAGTTTCAGGGTTGCAGTTCTTACAATAGTGCAGAAAATTGATAATATATATATATATATATATATATATATATATATATATATATATATATATATAAAAGGCAAGATGTTTGTGTGTGTGTGTCTGTTTATCTGTGTGTATGTCCTTTATACAAATCCACAATTTTTATCTGATTCTCACCAAACTTCACACAAATATTCTTTAGGCTGAGTCCGAGCTCCAGGACCATGGATTAGTTTTAAAGCTTTCATTACACCCAAGCAATGCTGGGCTATACTGCTAGTCATATAAAGACACTTATTTCGTACTTGTTCTTTATGTATTCTATTCATATATTACTATATAAAATACATATTAGAACAAGTATATTGATCTTGACCTGTATAAAAATACATATGGCATTGGCACACTGATTGATTTTAAAACCCTAAGTCAGCATATAGTAAAAGGTTGCTGACTTCTGGATTAGAGTGAGATTACTAAAAATGTTATTTTATGTTGATAGATTTCTGCTTTTGCTATCCATTGCATTTTCTTTTTTAGTTATCCAGGGTCATGTCTTCATGAATTACTGGCGGCATGATGATTTTCTTCAACTATAGGATCTCCGTTTGTTAGTTTGTGTCATGCTGACCTTTTTTTCCATGTATCACATCTTCATGCATCATTCTGTGTTTTCTTTATTTTTAATATTATTAGTTTGGAAATATATTTTGTATGTTTGTTGCTAAATATAATGGAATGTTATTGATGTAAGGTTGTTTATTTTTATTTATTTTTTTAAAATCATTTTGGTCCAAGAAAGGCAATAATGCCCCTCAGAGACTGATTAATTTTTTTTAGGAATTATTATTAGTCATGAAATATATTGTGTATATTTGTTTGCAAATGAAATAGAACTTTATTGATAACAGATTGTTTGCTTTTATTTATCCCAAGAAAGGCAATAAATTCACTTAGATACAGGGGACTACTGAAAGTGAGTGAATTAGTTGATTTGTTTTTTTACATCTTATTGACTCCTTGTTGGTTATTTAAATCCAAAGCATATTTTTGATTGCAAGAAAATATTTTACACTTGGTGAGTGAATATTGCAGGAAAATATATATATAGGTCAGTTAAGTGCCATATGTTATACACACATGCTTGAGCAATTATGTCTCTTTCAATCCATGACTGACAAGGCAGAAGATTTTCCCCGCAGCAGGTTGCCATTTCTTTCTACAGTAGACTGGTTGCCAATCAAGGCTACAGAACACAGTCTGTCCTGATATTCAAACCATAGCTGAAGGAAGAAAAGATGGATTGTTATCATTCCAAAGTGTATTTGCACTCAAGTGAATGCAACAAATTAAACTGGAATTTGAACTTGGCTCTCTGATTTTTAATTCTGAGTTGATATTGATTGTACCACAACATGCATGTATATATATATATATATATATATGTTTGAATAAAAATAACCACAACACATGTATATGTATATATATATATATATATATATATATATATATATATATATATATATATATATATGTATATTTATATATATATGTTTGAATAAAAATAACCACAACACGCTATGTGTATATATATATATATATATATATATATATATATATATATATATATATATATATATATGTATATTTATATATATATGTTTGAATAAAAATAACCACAACACGCATGTGTATATATATATATATATATATATATATATATATATATATATATATGTATATTTATATATATATGTTTGAATAAAAATAACCACAACACGCATGTGTTATATATATATATATATATATATATATATATATATATATATATATGTATATTTATATATGTTTGAATAAAAATAACCAACAAAGTTTGTTTACTTTATTTTTTATTGTATTTTAAAATTTTCGAACAAGGTGTTGAGTATTTCAAAGTTACAGAAGTTTGAAGTTCATATTTTATTATTTTACTTATATACTTTAAATTTTTGCAGTCATTATCAAGAACTGATGTGGTGCCTGTGTGGTTGTTAGAATTCATTAGTTTAGATCCTGTTATTCTTTGAGAAGCTGAAAATTTGAAATGGAAAACCAGGATGGAGACAAAGGAATTCAAACTACCATTAAGACACCACATTGATTCTTAGTAATGACTGCAAAAGTCAAAAGTAGTTCTACAAAAATAACAAAATATGAACTTTGGACAGTTTATCCACAGCTCTGAGCACAATATTCAATAACTTATATGAAAATTAGAAAATATAATAAAATGTTAAACAGACAGGCTCTTCTTAATCAAACTTGTTTGAATGAATACACATTTTATGCATATATATATATATATATATATATATATATATAAAGAATACCTAGTTAGCCAGACAGTCCTACCTAGGTTTCACCAAAATGGATTGTCAGGGAAAGCTGGCTAATGAGGAAAGAAACAAACAACATGTAAAAAGGAAATTCAGTCAACCTACGTGACCAAGAAAAAAGACATCAAACACAAATAGGGGACAACTTTAAGAAAACAAATTTCATATATATTAAATTTTTAAAAAAGATTAGTGACTGCAATGATCAAAACAAAAGACGAAAAACAAAAATGATACAAACCCACCATAAGCAAACTTAATCTAAAAGCCAAGGCTTTCTATGCCTACATTTATTTAATATTTCTGTTTTGGAATTCAATAAATTATTGGCATGTTTATAGCAAGTTTTTCCTCTACACACAACCTACAAAATTTCTGGCGGGCTTTATACTTAGCACATCTCTTTAATACTTTCCATTATTATATATATATATATTATTATATTATTTCTTTTATATATATATATATATATATATATATATATATATATATATATATATATATATATATATGTTGGTCTCTCCTGTCGATTCAAAGTATAAGGGCTCAGCAGTCTGGAACTGGTTGGAAAGTTTGATGGAATCTTGAGTTAGATCATGAAGATGAACCAAATTAAATTTTTCAAAGTTTTTACTACCTTCATGGCAGACTGACCTCAGTTTAATTTCTCATGGTCAGCATCCAGAGATTCAAGAGAAGCATGATATATGTTAATAGACTTTAGATTGTACTTCAGTTTGTCTTCATATCTGGGTTTGGAATCTGCCTACATTACAAGCATGTACTCAAAACTTCATGGACTGACTATGAAAGTAAACTGTCATCTGACTTTTCAAAGAAGATTGTTTATTATATCGATTAAAAAAAATGATGACATATCAACAGCAGATATGACATCATCATAAATGCGATACTGGCTCTTGGCTAAAATTTTTTTTTTTATTTAGGGAAACAGAGGATAGTGAGATCATGAGAATAAGGAGGGAGATCAACAAGTTCAAAGCCACTGTCAGGCACAAAAGTCATTGAAACCAAAGACTTGTGTGCTTGAGCATTGTCCTGATGAAACAAAACCTCTTTCTTCAGTTTTCCTTGTCATTTGATTGTCTTTCATAACAGCTCCAGAATGTTGGTGTGGTACTTTGCCTTGATAGCGTGGCCCTATTGAAGATAATTAACAAACAGTGTTTTTTGAATCCCAACAAACTGAGGCTATCAACTTCCCTTTAGATGAAACAATTTTGGCCTTATTTGGATTAGGTATGGTGAAGTGCTTCCACTGCATGGATTGTCTTTTGCTGAAAGTGATGAATCCAATACTCATCTTGGGTTAGGAAACTTTAATGAAGACCAGTTGGATTTGCCTCAAACAATGTCTGATTTTCTTGTGATGGGATCAGCCTAGTGTTTTTATTTTTTTTTTTTATTTTAGAAAACTGAAAATGTCTTCTAGTTTTGTATTCAAAAATATTTTGCCGAGAATAATTTTTTTTCTTCAAAAATGTGTTATGGTAATAATTTTTTCTTCAAAAATGTATTGTTAATATTTTTCCTTCAAAAATGTATATTTTTCTACAAAAGTTTATTTTTATGTATATATTTCTATAAAAGTGTATTTTTATACTTTCATAGTGTTTTGACCCCAGTTTGGGGGTTAACTATTTTCCCATAGATGAGACCCTAACATGTGCTTCCACTCTGGATCAGGGTGGACCTGAGAACAACAGCAATTAAGAGGTGGTTTCATGCTCCTCACACCCTCCAAATCAGAGGCCTTGCTGCTGGATGCAGTTTAACGTCATGCCCAGGACCAGAGAAGACAATAGTATGGAAGTAGGTTAATTAGCTAGTATTATAGAAAGTAAAATTATAGGTCCCTTCAGAGTTGATTTTGATAGGCTGGAATCTGAACTCAGCCTTCCGATTCAAATTTCTGTGCTAATAACCATTATTCATGTGTCTTTTATTGTAAATATCTTTCATAAAAAACAGATATAAGCTGAAATTTACATTCTTTTTTTATGTGCCATATCCTTTCAAGATGTAAGTAATCATGGCTCTCCACAAATCCTTGTTTTGGTGTTGCTCTAAGTAACCTTCTACCCTTCTTTTTTCCTTTTATATGTTATGTCCCTTCATGTAATATGCAATCATTGTTCTTCACAATTTCCTGTTTCTTGTTGTTTGGAATAATGTTTGGCTGCTTCTTTCATATTCTGTCTCTCTTCTGGAGATGGGTTATCATAGATCTTTCTAGCCTTTAAAGCTCTAAATAATCTCTATCAAATCATCATCTCTCTTGCCCCTGTTCTAGTATCACTTTACATAAACATTTTAGTTGCTTATTCAATATTTCTCTCTGTCCTTTTTACCTTCAATAAGTACCTGTGGGTGTCTTTTTTTTTTTTTTTATAAGCGTTTCACCCCGAGCAAGGCATGTCACTGCCACTACTGCACAGGGGGCTACATAGAGTGGAGAAAGGATGATTAAATATAGAAATTTCAGAGGGTGAGTGATAGGTGTGTAGGGATACCGAGAATGGTTAAATATAGGAAATGTCAGAGGGTGGGTGATAGGCGGGTAAGGATACCGAGAATGAGGGTTGGGTAGATGAGAGTGTTCTGAGAATAATTGGGAGTTAGTGTGATAGGAGGTGTCTATTGACCCTACATTTAAACACCTGGAGATTGTAGCTGTCGGGAAAGCAGACTTGTGGAAGGGAGTTCCACAGGCAGGAAGCGTGAGAAAAGAAGCTGTTGGAGTAGAATTTATGGTTACATCTTATCTGTTTAACTGTAAAAGGGTGGGACCTAGTTGCTAATCTAGTATCTCGTGTAAATTCGTACTTAGGCGGCACCAATGCTCTAAGTTCATCGGAGCAGAAGCCATGAAAGTACTTGTAGAAGAGGCACAGGGAAACCACATCACACCGATGAGAGAGTGGTTACAGCCGGTCTGCCAAGTCAGTATCAACCACGTGACAGATCCTCCTTTGTATTTTGTCAAAAAGCCCAAGAAGAGCAGCAGGGGCACCCCACCAGATATGGCAGCAATATTCAATACACAGGTGGATGGTAGATTTGTATATGTGTAGAATAGATTCAGGTGGGAAAAACTTCCGGGCCCTGCACAGAGAGCCGACTTTCATAGCGGCAGATTTGGCAATGGATTCAATATAGTCATTCCATTTGAGGTCCGCCAAAAGTGTAAGGCCAAGGAGGCGTAGTATTTTACTCTCTGGGAGGCTAGCCTGTCTTATTATCTAATCCCTCTTATTTTGAGAAATTCACAAAGGATATTTAAAATATAAATACAAGTATGTTTTGAAATACTTACCATCAATGATTGTGTATTATTCAATTCACACTAGGAAACACCCAATGATCTGAACCTTTGTTCCAAGAGAATGTTGCTTTGTTTGTTTGTTTAGTGGTACATCAACTCCTTATGAATCATTAATGCCAAAATTTAATTTTTGGGGGAGCATTAATAATTTAATTTTCAAAAATGTATTGTTGGTAATTTTTTTTTCCAAAGATATGTTGCTGGTAGTTTTACTACAAAAATGTATTTTTATATATTCATAGTATTTTGACCCCATTTTGTGGGTTAATTATTTGTCCATAGTTAAGCTCCTAACACGTGCTACCACCCTGCCAAAGAGAAGGTAACCTGCGGGATAGTGGGCTCACCCCAGGTGATACCAAAATGGATTTTGCAGTCAGTATTCCATCAGAACATTAGAAAGGTCTGGTGTATTAGCTGGTTGAGCTCAAGGATAATCTACCAGCCATTGACTGCTAATTTGTGCCTTCACTGGATGATATCAGTGGCAGTCTCTGAGATGTAGACATGTGATCAACTCTGTTGTTTATTTGGAGGTTTAATGACCTATCAATCCTTATGGGATCATTTAAGGTCATAACCAATGATTTTGGGTAAGGTTATTTTTTTTATTTTACAACGTTTTTCTTTCCGAGTATCAAGATTCCTTGGGATTTGTTTTTTTAAGAGCAGGGTTTCCAAGTCCAACCCTTGTTATTTAACCCATAACTGGAGGGAAGTGACGGATTAATACCTTTCCCAAGTGAACCAGTGCTTAAGTGAATGCAGGGTATTCAACTGGAATTCAAGCTCGGCTCACCGATTTCACTTTCCGAGCCAATATCCACTGCACCACAGCGCACATCCATCACTAAATGCTTACAGCATCTGGTAGTCCCAAGTGGTCACCCATCTAAGTACTGCCCAGGCTCAATGTTGCTTAACTTCGGTGATCAAGCGAGAACCGGTGTATTCAACGTGATAGGCCGTAAGCCTTCAACTCTGTTGTTCACACAAGACAACTAATTTACAGGAATATATAAGGCCCTGTCCAGGAGGGAAGAGGTTGAGGCACAGGGAAGTTACATTATGGCAGTGAGAAAGTGATTGAAGTGGATATGTCAGGGTGTCCCTGCGATGCAGGTATGTGATCAACTCAGTTGCTCTTAAGATGTATATGCGTGAGACAACTGATGACAGGGATATATGTATAAACATTTAACCAAGAGAAAAATGATAGAGAGTCTTTCAAATCCTCTCAAAAAGAATAATCCGTGTTTGGAGAAAACCCCCAAAATCAAACACCTAATTGCTGATATTAATTGACAAACGATCAATATCATTACATATTTTTCAAGAATCTATAAATTCATAGCAGAAGTACCAGATCAGATGTGTTTATCTTACTGAGGAAGATGAGAGAGAGAGGGGGGGGGGAGGGGGGAGGCAGTGAAGAAGAGGAAGAGAAGAAGAAGAAAAACAAGTGAACTTGATGAGAGAGAAAGAGAGAGAGAGAGTGGCAGTGAAGAATAGGAAGAGAAGAAGAAGGAAAACAAGTGAACTTGATGAGAGAGAGAGAGATAGAGAGAGTGGTAGTGAAGAAGAGGAAGAGAAGAAGAAAAGAGAGTCATCAAGAATTATATTTGTTATTTGAAAAACCTTAAAAACATCTGCTAATGGCTTTATAATCTTTGTATAAGAAGACCTGTATATGCATGATCGAATATATGTGTAAAGGTATTTCTTTCTACAGGTAAGGGGATGTGTAGGTGACAGTGCTGGCATGCATTATTGTAAAAGCATTTTACATACACATGTTTTATGTAGATAGTTAAAACTAAATTTCACATATATATGTATGTATGTGTGAATTCAGAAATGTATGCATTGATGTGAGTAAAAAAAAGTAACTGTGAAAAACAGATTTTTTTTAGTTTATTGACAATTGATTATAAAATTTGAAAGTTTAGTAAATATTGTTAATATCTGAGTCTGTAAACACATGCAAACCCACACACACACAGACATATGTGCACACACATATACAAATAAACAGAAACACACACACATCTAGACACAAACTGACACATAAACTTTTACAAAGAATTAAGAAAAATAGAATTCAAAGACCTGAAACCTTTGAAAACTTCTTTCAGAAGAATAAGATCAAATGGAATGGCATTTTCAATCATCTTACATAAATCTTATTGTTCACCCAGTACAAGGCCCATGAGCCACTCAAGGTAGGATGTTACTGACTGAGATTTGTTTAATGTAAGAGGAAGAGGTGTGAAGTGCAATTTAAGATCACTTACTGCAAAGATATCAGTTAATCCTAGACTTAAAGAAATTAAAATTGTAATGGTCAGAGAAGCATTCTTTGGTGAGTCTGTTCAATGAAGCAGTGGTTTGTGGGAAGAGGCTGTACAAATGGAAAGTCTTCTTACTAATAGAGTATGAAGGAAATGGGGATGATTTGTTCCAGTAGTAGGTCTTAGTCGTGACAGTGAGACCTGAAAAAATGTAGCTTGTCAGAACATTTGCCATGAAAATAACAATGGAGCAGCAAGAGGCTTTTAATGTTTCATCTGTCGGATAGCAGTTGTAGATTAGAAAATAATCTTCCACACAACCATGAAGACACTTCTGAACTATATCAAGGCTGGAAAGTGATTATTGGGCAGCCCCAGCCCATGTGTGGCAATGGCACTCTACTTTTGGGTCTGATCTGGTTCTTATAGAGATGGAGCATAGGCAGGCAGAGTCAGATACTTTTGACAGGAAATGAAAATTTCTGTTTATAGATAGAAGGTATCAAATCTGTATGAGTTAGGAAGACTCTTTATAGAACAACTAGCAGTATAGCCCAGCATTGCTCAGGTGTAATGAAAGCTTTAAAACTAATCCATGGTCCTGTGAGCTCAGACTCAGCCTAAAGAATATTTGTGTGAAGTTTGGTGAGAATCGGATAAAAATTGTGGATTTGTATAAAGGACATACAGACAGATAAACAGACACACACACAAACATCTTGCCTTTTATATATATATCAATTTTCTGCACTACTGTGAGAACTGCAACCTTGAAACTTCTGAATATCATTTCTTATGTCTTTGTCTATGAGTGTATCAAATTTGATTAAAATTGGACCACTCCTTCTATAATCTGATTTTTTCGATTATTGATTTTCGATATTTATCGGGGGTACCTCAACACAAAACCTAGCTAAGTACACTCGCAGACGCTTATAGTACAACTGTGTAAATTTTCAAGAAAATCGGTTCAGCCGTTTCGGAGTCTATAGGTAATGGAAACATGCACACACAGACAAAGTTCCATTTATAAATAAGTTTAGATAGTCAAAAGTATCAGAAGGTTTACCAAAGATTACAGAAAGAAATGTCTAGCAGTGTGTAGCTATAGGGTATGTTAGCCATGCCTGGTACAAGGCCACTTCCAAACATAGCCGACAATCCCCGCATTTAAAGATATCATCAAGTTGTTGAAAAAAAGCGGTATTTTGTTAATAGAACTGGATACTATAACATATTTGTGAGAAAAAAAAATGTTCATTTTGCATGTTAAAATAGAAATTCATTAAAAGAAAAGAATAACAAGAATTGGTAGAAATTAATGTTTAATGAGAAAGTTGAGGGTATCAAGCGTTGAAGAATTGTTTGTAGTAGTAATTTGTTGGAAAGAGTTTATGTGTACATATGTCAGTATATATGAGCATTTGTTTGATAGGAATGTCTTTGAATGGAGAAGAAGAAGTAAAAGTAATCAGCACACGAGAAAGAAGGAGAAGGAGGACAATGTGCAACACGACCTCACGTCCGGATCATTGTTGAAGTTTCTCCCGTTACATTTTAGCTGTGTCTCGCTGATCGAAGTCATTTATATTCATCTAGATTTTTTGCATTGGATTGCTAAGATTGGTCTTTCAAATCACTTCCATTGATCAGAAAATCAATTTAACATCTACTCATAAAATCCGGTTTCAAATTTTTCTTTAGTCACAAGGTCAATCTTTTTTCTACATGGCAAAACCAGGATTTCACATGTCATTGTGAATTTTTGTAAAAGTGAAGAAGAAAGTTGATTTTAATTCTTGAATTCCTATCCACCACAAGTGATCATTGATATTTGGATATTTGAGCAAAGAGGGATTTCTAAATAAATTCTTATATTTAATATTCTTCTATATGGATATTTATGTATATATTTATTGTATACCTCAATTCACATTACTCTGTTTACATTATTCAGGCTATTGTCCTCATCTTTGTTACCATTACCATGACATTTCGGCTGTTGTATGCTCTGGCCTTCTTCAGGTGCTAGGAATTTCGAACCTAACCCTTTATTACAATCACTGGGATATATCATTATCATTTCTTGTGAGTTGCTTCTGGTAGTCATGAGTTATCTTCCTTTAACCCAACTCTCTAAGTTACTTGTTCGCCACTGCTGTAGCCAGGTATTAAACTCAAAACACTTTGGGTCAAGTCACTGGAACTAACCATCGCCTATATCCACTGGGCCATGTGTCCTTGAGGATGGTTGAAACATCATAGAAATGGAAACAAAAATGCAAACATTAGTCCAAATAATGTAAATAACATAAATACTACCTCATCACAGAAATATAGGCAAATATTTTAATTCATATTGAGCTGTTTATAAGGTAAACTAATCCATTTGCTCAACCTTAATCTGTTTATATCTAAATGTGTTTATATCTATCTATATATCTATCTCAGAGTGTGTGTATCTGTCTATCTCAGTGTGTTCATATCTATATTCATATTTATCCCAGTCTGTTGATACCTTTCTATCTGTTCATCTCTCTCTCTCTCTCTCTCTCTATATATATATATATATATATATATATTTCACAATTATATGTCTATCTCAGTCTATTCATATCTACCTATCTCTCCCTCTGTATATCATTCTGTTCACATTCATGCTTCTATTTAATTCTGTTCATTATCTATCTATCTATCTATCTATCTATCTATCTATCTATCTATCTATCTGTGTAATGCAGTGTGTTTATTTATATATATATATATATAGTTATGTATTAATTTTACATTGCAACATGGAAATTTCTATGTTTCGAGATAGGTTTTCATCATCAGGCAATGTTGATGTAGTTGTGTGTATGTATATATATATATATATATATGGAGAGAGAAAGAAATCAAAAGATCTCGCTCACACTCTTTCTAGCCATGATCATGAGGATTACATTTAAGCATAAAACAAACTGTCACTGCTCAGTGTTAATTCAATGACCATTTATATATATATATATATATATATATATACACACAGAGAGAGAACGAGAGAAAGATAGAGAATGTAGACATTTCAATCAACACAGCATGGTTATACCTCTGTCTACACTAGCTACATCTACAAATGCTTTGATATTACTATTGCTGAGTGTCTCTATTTGTAGCCTTGCGTCAGACACAGTTAAGCTGAGCTGAATGTTTTGCATTAAGATCTTTAGAGATCAAAGCTCAGCTTCAAAACCACAAACCTAAAAAATGGAACTTCCAAAGAAGATTGGTCATTTCTATTTATGTGTGATAATGTCGAAGGTGGTGACTTCTCTTCTAATGGGAGGCTGGAGTTATCAAACAAGTAAAATAAAAAACAATGCAGCTTTGACCGACGATGAGTTTTGCATTTAAAGTAGGGGTGGCCTGAACAAAAGTGATGAACAAAGAATCGATCTGTGCTTGAATACATCCTAAGCTTATTGACAGGGAATGTGAACTTGTGGCTGTTGTCTTCACAAATGTACAAAAGGGTATTTAAAATACAACCCCCCCCACCACCACAAAAAAAAAAAGGATTGAACTTTCCTTTCTATATGAAATCATGACTGTCCCTTTATGTTAAGTGTCAGTTCAAAAGAAACAGAGGAATAATTCTATTTATAAAGGAGTGACACCTGAACACAAATATATAAAATCTATTGGCAAAGTACCCTTTGAGTGTATCTCACCTTATTCAAGAGAAAAAAACAGACAAAATTAAAATCTCTGAAATATGAAAAAAATTTGTACCAAGGATAAAAAAGGGCACTTTTTTTTAGATGGAGTGTTGAAAAGTTTTCATTAAATAAAAATAAAAATAAACTAAATAAAATCTTATGTTTAGTCACTGTTTTCTTCTTCTTTGTGTCATGTCAAGTTCTAGGTAATCAATGGCTCTCCACAACTTCTTGTTTTTTGTAGCTTTTAGTAAGTTTTGCTGTTTTGTTATCCCTAACACCTGTTCTACTGATCATTTACACAAGCACATTATGTAGCTTATTCATTGTTTTCCTCTGTCCATTTTGCCTTCAATATATCTAGTGAGTATCAAGTTCTCCAAGCTTTCTTTTCTCATTATGCGCATAAAAAATTTAATTTCTTTCAGATTCTAGATAGAAGTGTATTTTTTTGTTTCCATTTTTCTTAAAAATTTTTCATTACACGCATTTTCAGTCGATGGTATTCTCAGTATCCATCTGTAGAACCACATTTCTATTCTTTTAAGATACCTTGCTCAACTGTAAGGAGATGGCCCAATATTCACTGTCATATAGGAAGCCCAATATGCTTATTTTTTCTAATGACCTTTTCTTGTTAATACTTTGCTTAGCTTTAGGAAGGCAACTGTCACTCTTCCAATGCTCCTTCAGATTTTAGTGTCATGTTTTCCATTAAAATACTTCCTCGTAATATTTAATTTTTACTACTTAATTGATTTTCATCTCTTTAGTTCATAGTTTGCATCTTATACTGTCCCTCCTGCTGACAACCATCATTTCTCCCTTTTTTGAGAGAACTGATGTTTAGTCCTTTCTTTTAACTTTCCTTTACTATGTTCTGAGGGGTTCCGATAATTTTAATTCATTGTCTGTTATCAACACTGGGTCGTTTGCCCATTTTATATGGTTATGCTGCATTAAAAGGCTTCCTTTTCAGTTTACCTATTTTTGGTCAAATGCTTAAAAAGATGTAATAAATGTAACATTAAATAGCAGGAGAGATTGGGTTCTATAGCCTTGGTTAGCAACCAGTCTACTTCACCCACAGGATAAAGGGGTTTGCATAGGTTCAACACCCTTTACCTGTAAAGAAAAAGACTAGTTACAGAAACACTGACTAGTTACAGAAACACTGACAACCTCCTTGCAAGGGGCTTTTGATGGCCTAGGCTTCAATGAGAGTGATGGGGTTAGCTATATATATGTCAGATTAAATAAATTGCAAACATTATGTCTGCATATTTTTAATAAAATCCATTCATACTCATTGATAAGCTTTCATGTATTATAATTGAAAGATGTCAGAAATGTGCTGTAATTTTGACAGATGTTATTAGGATTCATTTCTCAAGGTACCCAAGTACTTTAATCTCTTTCTGAAATCATATTCAGTGGTGCGAGTTATGGTAACAAAAAATAACCGCAAAACTGTTGCTAAAATTACTGTAAATTTTTTTCTGCTTCAAATAATGGTTGACAAATTGCTAGCGTTCATTAAAACGTGAAAATTATCCAAAATGGAATTTTTTTATATGTTGTAATGTCATGGTCATGCACGTGTTAAAGCATGAAAAAACTGTTCTTTTTACAAACATTTTAGAACATTACTACAGTATTCATAGCTGATTCTATTAATTGACAGCTTAAGTGTTTTAATGAATCTTGTCTTGAGAATCTGTGGTCTGCTTTTGTTCTTTTCTTGGTGTAGGATAGGTTTTTTTATATTGTGAGTGTAGCCAGAAAATGTTGTTGTAAATGTCTAGAAATGGATGGTCAGACAAATGTAATGTAAGAGGTCTACTTGATGTAGTTGTTGTAAATCCAACATATACATTTGTTCTTTTTTTGTCAGAAATACATTCTCCCAAGGGACATTTGAATTGATATATAACATTGGTTTTACATCACACATCAGTTGGTGTGATGAAGTTATTATGGATAATTAAATTATTAGTATTGTACCTTTTATAATATATTATTAATTTTAAATATACAAATATATATATATATATAGATATATAGATATATAAATCCAGGTAAAGAGGACCCAAGGTTTTACAATTTTGAGATCCCTGGCATTTATTTTTTTATAAACAGTGCTCAATACAATAAATATTTTAGAGCATAATATAATAATATAATTATGAATTAAAAGTACACTGTGACATGGAAATTTCTATGTTTCGAGATAGAATCTCATCATCAAGCCATGTTGGATGTTGGTTGTTAAAATGATTTACAATTTTTAAATGTAAATCATTTTCACAACCAACATCTAACATTGCCTTATGACAAAATTCTATCTTGAAACATAGAAATTTCCACGTCACAATGTACTTTTAATTCTGATGTGAAGTTTAGAACTAATCAGTCGCTAAGCTTGTCCATACTTATTCTCAGTGACAAGTTATATAGGCTCTCTCTTGCACTTATGCAAATTAGGCATATTAATTTGCTAGTGTCACTACAAATTCATAATTTTATATATATATATATATAAACACACACTCAAAGAATAAATATATGTTTTTCCTCACCATTTGATACATATATCAATCTGTCTGGCAACAACCCTTGGGTAATAATTTCATTCACCATTGCATAAGTTTTTCCTGGGAATTGCCACATTGTGGAACAAGCACCTAAAATAATACTTCCTCAATCATTACATTCATAACCTCATTGGGCCTTGGGTCAACCTTTATCTATCCAACATATCCTCATAATCTGCACTTACTTCCTTTTCTTAAATCACTCAGTAGCACATCTGCCTTGAGTGGCTCTTGGAACTTGTATTTGGTGAAAATCAGCCCTTTGAAGACAGGTTTTGCTATTCCTTCTGTATTTAAACTGAATATGATTTGCAACGACAAATAATTTAGATTTGTCATGAATGCGACAGCGACTGAACTAGTTTTTTTTTTTTTTTAAATCATATCACCCTGAGCAAGGTGGTAACGCCATTGAAGTGCAGGGGGCTATGTAAGAGTGAAAAGATTAGAATGTGTGTTGTGATGCAATGGATATCAACTCCAAATGAGAGATCACGGAGCCAAGTTCGAATTCCATTTGAATTCCTTGCATTCACTTATGCACAAATACCCTTGGGAAAGGTATTAATCTGTCTCTTCCCTCCAGTTATGGGTTAAATAATAGGACAGATTGGGTTCTATAGCCTTGGCTGGCAACCAGTCTACTGCAGAAAGCAATGGCAACCTACCTCAGGATAATCTTCTGCCAGTCAGTCAGTCAGTCAGTCAGTCATCTCTTTTGAGACATGATCGCCCAAAGCGTGTATCACGTATGGCACTTAACTGACTGACTGAACTAATTTAACTTATTAAAATATAACATGAATGCATATTTCCCTTTCTGTCTGGCAACAATCACTAAGTAACAGGAAAGATATATAGCTGGTCCCTTGAACTCATTTTTATGGCAACTTTTGTATTTAGACTAAATTCTTAAAAAATCTCAGCTGAATTTAGAGGCCAAAAATGCTTCTAGGAAAATCTGTTCTCTTTAAATCTACCAAAATCAATCACTGTAAATACTATTTCTTATTTGAACCATTTCATTTTACTTTAGGGAATTGTTTATTTTGAAAATCTGGCTCTCTGAGATTTTCTTCAGGTTTCAAATAAAAAAATCAAATATAAAAAAACAAAAAAAAAAAGAGAAATTTTCCTTTTTTTTCTGGGACAGAAAATCATTTTTATGACATCTTTTGTATTTAGTCTGAATATATTTTCTAATAAATCAAGTATTTTAAATGCATAAACAATTTAGAATAGAAATTTGATCATCTTTCAATCTAGTGTCTATAAAAAGAAATAATTTAATGAAAAATTTAACCAATAATTAAAGAAAGAATAAGCAGTTGATTATCTTAGAATTTTGTGACAAACCCATTTTGAAAGTGTTGGACTAAATTAAACTTGACTTGAGCTGTACTAATCTGTCATTTTGGCAGACATTTTTTCTGAACTTCTTTAATGTAAGTCTCTTTGGTGCTATGCTGCCATTACAGTATAAAAAATAGCAGGTGTTTATAAGAAAATGGCAATTAACTTTTAGAATGAATAACTAAAAAATTAATAGATAACTCATAAAGAGTAAACTGAAAAAAAAAACAAAAAAAAAACAGGTCTTACTAAGGACTAAGATGTTTGTTGAATTGAAAAGAAATTTAAACAGCATCATTTTTTCTCAGTTTTCCTCCCTCTGTTAGTACAAGTAACTGAACACAAAGTTTTCAACAACAAAAAAAAAGAATCACACACTTCAGATTTTAGTAGGACTTTTCATTTTCACTCCATTTTCACTGAGTGAACTCACAAATTCCTGAACCAACATTTTAATCCACTTAGAATAATCCTGAGTGGAAAACTTGGAACCCTAAACCTAATCTGCATGCTGTGGAAACAGCACAAGTTTCAAAATATGAACTAGATAACATATAAATAGACACGGACAGTTGAATCTGAACAATCTATCTCTATAGATTCAATAAAGAGTTCAGTTTAAAACTCCTTAAAAATTGTCAAGCACCTGATGAAGACTAGAGAGCACAACAATCAAAACATTGTGATAATAACAACAAAGATGGGGACAATAGTTTGTAAATAATAACAAACCAAATGAGACAGGCTGGTTGAGATGCAATACATACTTGGGTGATCATGTCTCTTTCAATCCATGACTAACTAGGCAGAAGATTTTTCCGCAGTAGATTGGCTTTTCTTTCTGCAGTAGACTGGTCGCCAACCAAGTCTATAGAACCTAATCTGTTCTGTTAATCAACTCATAGCTGGAAGGAGAAGAGATGGATAAATACCTTTCCCAAGGGTATTTGCTCATAAGTGAATGCTATGAATTCAACTGGAATCTGAACTTGGCTCTCCGAATTCCAGTTGATTCATTGATATCAATGTGGTTGAGATGCACTGTACCTAAATCTTGACCCAAACTACCAAAGATGATCCATCTGTTACTGCTATATATTTTTGCATTATGCCTATAGATTGATACTGCCATTTTTATTTCAAGTTGTCATCTTAAAAGATCATGAAACTGCTGAAGACAAAAGCCACATTACTAGTTTTTATTGAAACTTTGAAAAAAAATTAAAGGATATTCTATTTCCCTTGTCTACAATTTAAAGAAATGGCCATACATTTTAAGTAACATATTATGGAAAATTTAAAGGGACAACAAGCCAAGCTAGCAGAAGGCTGAAAATGACTCTTCCAAAGCATTGTAAAAACATTTTTAACAAAACTGGTACAAATTAGAATTTCAGAAATATTGTTTTAAGAATAAAAATTTTAAAAAGGCTGAATAAAGCATGTTTTTCATTGAAGCAGTTTACACCCCTTTCTATCTTTGTATATCTGCTGAATTCAGTTTCTCTATGTAAGCAGGTGGTTTGCTGTGAGTACAAGTTCTTGATTACTCTAATGTCTTTCCCAAATATGTCAAGGTTGCTGAGCATCTCTAACAAGTCTTTGTGGTGCAATTTGTCGAATGCCTTTGCATAGTCTATGAACTAAAGATATATGGCCTTCTGTATCTGTACTGCCCTTTCTAATAGCATTCTAAGCATAAATATCAT
The DNA here is from genome assembly GCA_037127315.1 of Ascarosepion bandense. Classification (NCBI taxonomy): domain Eukaryota; kingdom Metazoa; phylum Mollusca; class Cephalopoda; order Sepiida; family Sepiidae; genus Ascarosepion; species Ascarosepion bandense. The sequence goes on from JBBBDQ010028785.1 coordinate 1,011,786, forward strand.
GTTGCTTGTTCTAGTGTCCTTGATGAAACTGCACTTTTCTTGTCTAATCTCTGGCCTGATTCTGTTGTGCACTCTATTCATCAGAAATCGGATGATGAGTTTTATTATGCAACTCATTAAACTAATTGTTTGGTGGAGTTCACATTCCTTTGCACCTGGCTTCTTAGGTAATGCTATGAAAATCAATCTGCATACGTCTTCTGGTATATCATTACAATTGGGGATTTCATTTATTATGAGCAGTATAGCCCAGCATTGCTCGGGTGTAATGAAAGCTTTAAAACTAATCCATGGACCTGAAGCTCAGACTCTTTGGACGTTGGCACGAAAGACTAAAAAGCAATAGTTGTTTCCAGTTAAAGCAAAACCGTAGACTGAAAGAAAAATGAATGGATGTGAGTCAAATTTTGATTTCCTGGTATCGATATCAAGTTTTTTCGTCGTAAACTGAATTTTGAAGGCTAAATAAGTCCTTTGAGTAAATGGTATTATGGCTGAGCCTAAGAACTACAATTATGCCTACTTAGAGCCAAACCCGAAGCAAACACTAAAATAAAAGGGCTGAAAAAAATACAGACATACAGGCAGATAAACAGACACACACACACAAACATTTTGCCTTTTATATATATATTATTGATTTTCTGTACTATTGTAAGAACTGCAACCTCGAAACTTCTGAATATCATTTCTTATGTCTTTGTCTATGAGTGTATCAAATTTGATTAAAATCGGACCACTCTTCTATAACCCGATTTTTTCAATTATCAATTTTTGATATTTATCGGGGGTACCTCGAAACAAAACCTAGCTAAGAATACTTGCAGACGCTTATAGTACAACTGTGTAAATTTTGAAGAAAATCGGTTCAGCCATTTTGGAGTCTATTGGTAATGGACACACACACACAGATACACACACACATATAAATAAGTTTAGATTAGATTTAGATTTTTGTAATTTTATCTACATCAAATTTGCTTAAGGCTGTTAGCATCTCTATTACAATGCTGTCTGTTCCTGCTACATTGTTTCTGTTATTGTCCATAAATGGTGTAGCAGAAAGGCACATTTTTGCCAATTTATGGCCAAGGTAGTACCAAAGTTTTCTGGAGTAATGTATCACCTTTTGAGCTTTCTACTCAGGCTTCAAAATTATATCACCAAAGGTGATGTGAAATATTCAATCCAGAATGTCTACCTACCAGAAGGCTGGAATTATGGTATGGTGATGTTTTATGCATTTGATGTTTTCAAGTAGGTGTAATGCAAGAAATCTATTGTGTTTGTTTAGTTTGATGTTGAATTTTTGGAAATACAGTACAAGAAGCCATTTCCCAACAAAATAATTTTGGAGTTAAAACAGTAAAAATTATAGTTTGAGCAGTGTTCCTTGTTCATGGCATTTTGGGCCCAGTCACTTGCCACATCTTAACCCATAGGAAACATATAGGCTTATATTAAGGTCAAACAGATTGAGAGAAGGGAGAACACTGATCAGCTGGAGAAGCAATCAGACAGGAATGGAACAACAAAGATGGATAACATTATTACCAGACAGACCAATGAAAACATGAGACTGACTCACTCATAAGTAACCTTATTGTTCTTTCACCTCTGAGTGTGTGGTTTTGGGGGTTTTCTCCAGACATGGATTCTACATTCTGATGTGGATGTAAGCAACTTGCTTTTTGTTCCCTCTTGGGTGGGTGCATATATTATTATTAAACCCTTTGTTCAATATTTGGGAGTAGCTTGATTTTATTGTAATTCTCATGCATAAGGTAGATTTTATATTGGTTAAAAATTGACTAAATTTTATTTCCATTTGCATTGCTTGAGTATGTTATGTTTCAGTACTAACAAACCTTTTAAGATTATTTTTTGTATATTAGCATATCAAAGTATAGAACATATATTGAGGCTTGGAAAAATTATTAAAGATTTTTTTCTATACAAGTGGAAACTTTATAAAATGCCACTGAGTGCTGAACATAGATCTGCTGTTTGTGGGTATAAGAAAAAATTTTATTAGTGACCGAAATTAAAATATGAAGATAAGTGGGGCAGGAATAAAAAATAATCCATTAGGTAATGGTTTTTCAGAAGAGGGCCAATTTGTGTTTTAATTGTTGTTGCATGCACAGGGCAGGTTACTGCATGTTACTAATAACAGACTCCAGTATATCCAAGGGGAGTTTGTTCTGTGCCTTGTGCAATAGAGAGAAAAATTCAGGAGAATAACTTGTCCTGAAAGCAGCAGAATTTAATAAATGCTCGCAAATTATGAAGGCATGAGTCTGCAAACAACTGGATGTCACCAGCTCATGTCTATGCATCTGGCCCAGGACATGTTGGGTAATTCTAACTTCCAATCTCTGGTTGGTTTTGCCCACATAGTCAACCTTGCATCAACACTTACATTGATATACAACTAAATTGCTTTGATCTGCAGGCAAAACATCCTTATGGTAAGTAGAGAAATCCCTTCTAGTTGTAAAAATGCTTTGGACCATAATGGCATTGAAACTCTGCTTAACGATAATAGAAATTTTATCAGCATATGTCTGACTAACAGAACCAATCCATGATAGTCTGGCATATACAGGACATTTAGATGGTCCAGAGATCTTAGCCATTTTGAACTTAGCAATTTTTCATTCATATTCAGTATAGCCATTCATCAGAAATAGTTGTTTAATTTTCTTTAGATCAGCATCGAGTTTGCACTCAAAACATATCATCAGAGTCTGATGGGTAAGACAGATAATAAGATTAATTTTCCTGGTTCTGGGAGCAAAAGAGTCCCAAGTTAAGTAAAGTCCAGAGAAAGTGGATTTATGATAAACACTAGTAAGAAAGCATGAAACGGTTCTTTCTACTAGAACATCCAGGAAAGTAACTAATTGTTCTCGTCTACCTCCATAGTATATTTTAATGCAGGATGGAGATTATTCAGATGTGAAAAGAAGTCTTTCGGCTTACTGCTATTAGGATATATGTATATATATGTATATATATATGTATATATAATAATGTTTTAATCTTGCCCCTTTACTTACGGTTTGTTGCCATAGTTAGTTTTTCATTCTTTGTCAATCAGCCTTGCTAACAGTATCCTCTGTTTAAGTGTTGGCCAAAACAATCCTCAGATTTAGGGAGGAAATAAATTAAAAAAATGGCTTTCTTCTTATTTAAAACATAATCTAAGTTCTGTGGGATCAAGTCTTATATATATATATATATATATATATATATATATATATATATATGTATATATATTTGTCAGAATCTGCTAGACAGAAACAGATATGTCTTTAACCAATTCTTTAAGCCACTTGGCCATATTTCACTTGAGTTATTTGGGATTCAATAAAGTGTTTTGTTCAAAATTTTAAGATTATCAACTACAAAAGCAGACACCTGAAGAAGGTTAAATGGTGCAACTGAAACGTTGCGTGTATAACAACCAAGATGTGCATGATGTTCTGAACAGAAAAACATTTACTGATGATGATTTCTTATTTTAAAAATTCTGACAAAAATTACAATTTATTTATTCACTTATTTAATTTTTAAAAAACTTATTTCATTTTCTTTTAATTACTAATTATTTCTTCCTATTTTTTGTATATTTTTTGCGGTCCAGTGAATATCAACTCAAAACGAGAAATTGGAGAGCCGAGTTCAAATTCCAGTTGAATTCTTTCCACTCACTTACGTGCAAATACCCTTAGGAAAGGTATTAATCCATCTCTTCCCTCTAGCTATGGGTCAAATAACAGATCTTTAGCTTTGGTTGGCAACCAGTCCACCACAGAAAGTAAAGGCAACCTATTGTGGGAAAATCTCCTGCCTAGTCAGTTATGTTTCTTTCAAGACATGATCACCCAAGCATGTATCATGTATGACACTTAGCTGACTAAAAAAAATTTTCAATAATTATTTTTTATTATTATTAATACTTAAAAAGTTCTTAATTATTATTAATTTAGAGTGCTATGAATTTTAAAATATCTCAGTTAAATTTACAGGTCAAAAATAATACTTCTAGGAAAATATGTTCTCTTTAAATCTGCCAAAATCAATCATTGTAAATACTGTTTGCTATTTGACCCATTTCATGCAACTCGAAGGAATTGTTTATTTTAAAAATCTGGCTCTCTTTGAGATCTTCATCAGGTTTCAAATAAAAAGATCAAATGTAAAAGAAAAAAAAATTTCTGAGCAAGGAAATCATGCAAGATGGAAAGATGCATTGGAATTGAGAAGAATTATTTTCCCTGCAATGGCTGTAAACATTCTTTGTGAAATCAATCATTTATCTGTCGTCATTGTCATCCTGAAATTGCTGTCTTAATCTGCAGCAGTAATAAATAATGGAATAAAAACTATTTTGAAAAACAATGTAGAATCCGAGGGAGAAGGAGAGAGGTGAGGAGAAAGAAACGGAATGGAAGAGAAAAAGAGAAGGTGACAAAAAGAAAGGTGAGAGAGAGAGAGAGAGAGAGAGAGAGAAGGAAAAATAATATGAAATGTCATTAAATAAAAGAAAATCAAATAATTCAGTATTTTATTTTTCAAAATGTTCCCTTGGCAAAAATGATAAAACACAAAGAAAGAAAGAAAGAAAGAAAGAAAGAAAGAAAGAAAGTGGGAAGGATAAAGAAAGAGACAGGAGAAAGAATGAACAGCATATCAAATATCATTTAGTGAAAGAAATCAAGGAATTTAGCTTTTCATTTTTTCAAAAAGTTCTTTTGTGAAGATGACACAAAACACAGTAGAATGAAAGAAAGAAACATGAGATGAAAAAAAAAAAAAAGAAACATATTTAAGGCAAAGAAAGAAAAAGAAAAACAAACTATGGGTAAAAAAAAAAACCTAACAAAGGAAAGAAAGAAATAATGAAATCTAAAGTAATGGAAAAAAAGAGTGAAAGAAACCTAAGTTTAAGAAAAATGAAGAAAGGAAACTAAGATAAAGGAAAAAAAGAAACCGAAGGAAAAAGAAAGAAAGAAAGTTAAAGAGAAACAAACTTATGGTAAAAAAAGAAAGAAAGAAACCTAAGATAAAAGGAAAAAACTAAGAATGAAACTTAAGTAAAGGAAAGAAAGGGAAAAAGAAAACTAAGGTAAAAGAAAGAGAGAAACCTCAGGGAAAGAAAGAAAGAAAGAAAGAAAGAAAGAAAGATAAAGTGAAAATAAAGAAAAAAGAAAGAAACCTAAGGCAAAGGGAAGAAAGAAAAAATAAAAAAAATAAAGAAAGAATTCCCTGTCTATATTTCTGAGATGAAGTATTGTTTTTATTTACACTATTTTCATTGTTCAGGGCATTGTCCTAATCTTTGTTGCCATAGTCACAACATTTCAGCCATTCTCTGGCCTTCTTCAGGTGATTAGAATTTTGTACAAAATTCTTTATTTTGTCCACCAAGATATATTGTTCTAGTTCCACAAGCCATGCTCTTCCAGATGTTTTAATATTGGTTATCTCCCTTCAGTCTAAACACTGTGAATAGCATAAATAAAGAATTATGTCATACAATAACTGATGATAATTGAAAATATTTTTAACAAAGGAAACCTGATCTGTGGATGTTGTATAGAATAACAGTCAAGAATATTTCAGGATATTAAGTGACATTTCTGATTATTCAATAATTTTGTCTTCAAAATTTTTTTAATTAAAAATTATCTGATTCCTATGAATTACATAAGATTTTTATTTAAATATATCAAAAAATTAAAATATTACGTATTTCATAAATATTTTATTTATTTAATATATTTTAATAAAATTCTTATACATTAATATTAAATAACTGAAAATATTATTTATTTTAATATTATTTTATCAATATTTTCAATTTTATATATATATATATATATATATATATATTGTAATTTTGTGATTACAATGGTTTATAAAAGCATTATATCACTACATAAAAATTTTCATGTTTCAGAACAATATTGTTCTTCAAGTGTTATCACCTGAAGAAGAACAATATTGGTCAGAAACATGAAAATTTTTGTGTAGTGATATAATGCTATTATAAACCATTGTAATAACAAACTTACAATAATAAGCTTTACATTGTACTGAGCACTCTTTATAAAAGTAAATGCATGAATTGTAGGTTTTAATCTATCTGTTCTTTCACTTTCTTATAATATATATATATATATATATATATATATATATGTATATATATTAATGCAGGTTTCATTGAATAATATAGACAAGTTTTGTCTATTAATTTTGTGTAGGATCCGTTCGTACCGTCTGATATACTTGATGGTGATATCGTTGAAAGACAACAAAAAATCACAGTAATTGCTGATTTTTTTATTGGGTCTAAGCTTTCAGCTCATATAAGCCATTATCAAAGAATAAATATTAACACACAGTAAACAACATAGAACATTTAAGTTATTAACAATAAAGAGAATTAAATTGAAAATACAAGTCCATCCCTACCATGGCAGATGGCTGAAGACTAACATACTCAAATGCCTGTAATCAGATCAGGGACCACAACGCCACTATTTTGTCACTGTCTCCAGCCTCTCTCAGGTGCTAGGAATTTCGAAACAAACTCACTGGGGCATATCATTTTCCTTCCATGTGTGATACCATTTACGGATGCCATGTAATTATTTCCCTTTTTCTCAAGGACACATGGCCCATATGGATATAGGCGTTGGTTAGTTCCAGTGATTTGATCCAAAGAGTTGTGAGTTCAATAACTGGCTACAGCAGTGGTGAGCAAATAACTTAGAGAGTTGATTAAAAGGGTGATACCTACATGACATCCGGAAGTGGCATCGCACATGGAATGAGAATGATATACCCTAGTGATCAAAATAAAAGAATTCAGTTCGAAATTCTTAGCACCTGAAGAAGGCCGGAGCGTACAACGGCCAAAACGTCGTAAACATGGCAATAAAGATGAGAATAACAGTTCGAATAAAATAAATAAATAAAAAATGAGATGGTAAATAAATACCACAATATTTACACTTTGTCTTTTACTTTTTAGAAAAATCTATTTAAAAGAAAGCCAGCTGGCTAATAAAAAATAAATTTCATGTCTGTAAAATTACATGATGTCTGTTAAACTTTCTAGATGTAGAATTGGCTTAAAAACAACCTCCGAAAAATAATTTACTCAAGGTAGACTGTTCGCGATTTCTTTTTCAAATTTGAAAAAAAAAAAATTCTTTGTATTTGTTGTCCACTCGAAATATTGGTTCCACGCATGTAAATTTAATGTTACGATCCATCTGGGGCCTCATCGGAAATATATACAACGTGTAAAATGATAATTTTTTGTAAGGTACAGAAAATTTTGACCAGAATTTGTAATAATTTTTAACCGGAAGGTAACGAAAATTTCGAGTAAGTCAGAAGACAAGAAGGCATGAAGATTTTATTCTGAAGATGGAAAAATAGGATTCCAGAAAAATAAGCTATTTTTGGCTGCCACCTGTGGAGGAGATGGGTCGTTTCTCACGGAAGAAGCAAACAGGCAAAAAAAGTTAATCAATTGAGACTTGTGAAGAGAACTATCTAAATCTAAATCTATCTAAACTTATTTATAAATGGAACTTTGTCTGTGTGTGTGTGTGTGTGTGTGTGTGTGTGTGTGTGTGTGTGTGTGTCCGTTACCTATAGACTCCAAAACGGCTGAACCGATTTTCTTGAAAATTTACACAGTTGTACTATAAGCTTCTGCGAGTGTTCTTAGCTAGGTTTTGTGTCGAGGTACCCCGATAAATATCTAAAATCGATAATCGATAATCGAAAAAATCGGAATGGTCTGATTTTAATCAAATTTGATACACTCATAGACAAAGACATAAGAAACGATATTTAGAAGTTTCAAGGTTGCAGTTCTATCCTTGGATGACTTATTTGACTCCTACCGGGTATGATCAAAATCAGTTTTTCACATTTTTATTTTAGTTTTTGCTTCGGGTTTGGCTCTAAGTAGGTATAATTGTAGTTCTTAGTCTCAGCCATGATATCGTTTACTCAGAGGGCTTATTTAGTCTTCAAAATTCAGATTACGACAAAAAAATTTATTTGATATCAATACCAGGAAATCAAAATTTAACTTACATCCATTCATTTTTCTTTCAGTCTACGGTTTTGCTTTAACTGGAAACAACTATTGCTTTTTAGTCTTTTGTGCCAACGTCCAAAGTGTCTGAGCTCCAGGACCATGAATTAGTTTTAAAGCTTTCATTATACCCGAGCAACGCCGGACTATACTGCTAGTGTTATATAAACGTGTTAGTGACGCAAATGAATTCGCCAAAAACCCCTTTACGTTATTTTTTTGTCTTTTAAACTATCGCCCGGTTCCCACTTCACCAACGTCTATTGAACTGGTGAAGAGGCTCATCCCTTGTTCCCAGTTTAGGATGTGGTTTTCGGCTTTCTCTTTTCCAATGTTTTCACTCTTACGTAGCCCCCTGCACATCAGTAACGTTACCACCTTGCTCCGGGTGATATGATTAAAAAAAAAAATTAGGTGGGTACCCATTTTTAAAAATGTATTTTCAACCTTGTTTAATGCTTTTATATTACCATTGCAAAGTTCTATTTTCCATTATTATAAGTTTGCAATGTATATCTTTTTAAGGGCCCTTATATAAACATTTGATCTGTTACCTTGCCTTGTTATTAAAAAGACACACAAAAGGAAATTGGAAGCCTTTTTATAAAAAAAAATATTTACTTTGTTTATTATGTTTATATAATAAATGTTTCCTTGCAAATTTCACATAATAGTTTCAAGTCTTGGTTGTTTTGTTTTTGTATGCACCTTTTTTAATTCTATAATCGGGATAATCAAGAATTTATATTGGCAGCAAACCGCTTGTCTACGGATAGGAGGTGAACTCAGCAGGTATGCAAAAATAGAAAGGGGCGTAAGACAAGGATGTGTTTTCTAACCGGATCTTTTCAACCTGTACAGCGACGCAATTATGAAAGAAATAAAAGCCTTGCCAGGATTCGTCATTGGCGGCTACAATCTCAACACTATCAGTTACGCGGATGACACGGTGCTGATAGCAGACACGAAAAGGAAAATGCAGGACCTTCTACAGAAGTTAGCAAAAGAAAGTGAAAAGAAAGAACTGAGCATTAACCTCAAGAAAACTGAATGTATGGTCATCAGTAAAAAGAGGAGACCAATATGCCAACTACAAGTTGTAGAATCTAAAATAAAACAAATAAAAAAAATGAAATACCTGGGAAGTGTTTTGACAAAGGATGGAAAGTGTGACACGGAGATCCAAAGACGCATTGGCAAAGCCAACGACGCATTTAAGAAGCTAACCAGAGTACTGAAAGATAGGAAAATCTCATTAGAAACAAAGAAAAAAGGGCTAGATTGCTATGTGATATCCGTTTGGAAGTGAATGCTCGGCGATCTCATCAAAGACGAAGGAGAGGCTTGAGGCAGTAGAAATGTGGTTTTACAGAAGGATGCTGAGGATACCATGGACAGAGCTTGTGTGCAATGATGAGGTGTTGGAAAGGATTCAAAGAAAAGAAAATTGATAATAAATATCAGGAAGAGATAAATTAAATTCCCGGAAGACCCGGAGAACTTGATACTCACAGGTCGGATAAATGGAAGGAGAGACAGAAAAGCAGCGTGAGATGTACTTGTTAGGTCTGAGCAAATGGTTGACGGAGCGGGGCTTAGAAGAGATACCAAGAGAAAAATTATTGAGAGTATAGTGGGTTGCTTATCTATTCTTTTCTGTTAGTAGTGGAGGGTCCGTTCTAGTGAAGGGTAGTTTTATACTGTTGCAGGTTAACGGAATTTGACCTTGTTGTAGATAGCCCACTATAAGTCAAAAAATGATTACAAATCAAGAAAGGCAATTTGAGTAGAAAAATAGCATTTTTATATATACACATATCAATTAATGTTTTTACAATTGAAGTAATACACGAAGTATAAGTCCAACGGAGGTTAAAATGTTCATGGCAATAAAATGCTGAAAGATAATTAATGCTTAGGAATTTGGGAGCGTTTAAGTAAGGAATGTCTTTGATGTATTCGCTCCTTAGGTCAGTAAGTAGTTTTTGAGGCAGGGAAGAAGGAAAGAGGTAGGGAGGCGAGCGTAGTAAGTCACTTGACTTCGGTCAAGGGAGATACTAATTACTTTCTTCTCCTCGAGTCGGTCTGCCCGTCGATGTTTTCTGTATCCGCTTTTTATATCTTCTTTTTGGATCGCAGCAGCTCATTTGCGGTTTCACACTTGGATTTGGTTCTGGGCTTCCCATTGGCTGATAAGTAAAATTCGTGTAGGCTCGCGAACTGGAAATTTAATATTTAATTAATTTTTAGTTTTCAACTGTAACATCTGCTCGGAGCCGGCGGCGCAGCAGCGACGACTTTTGGTCATTTTCTTTTTGGTTGTGAAAGCGCAAACATCCGGTCTATCGCTTTTGCTTGGTATCACCACAAGAGCGATAAGAGACAGAGCCAAGCGGAAGTCCATGATCACCTACGTCCTGAAGGGACACGGCACATGAAGAAGAAGAATCGGATTAAGAGAAGTGACGTTCTCATTTCTCCCATTCCGTCCTATGGAAAAATTGTTTTACTGTGTCACGTGGGCTAATTTCCCTTTCTATCTGGCAACAATCCCGAGGTGACCTGTAAAATGTTTAAGCCGGCTCTTTGAAGTCATTTTTATGACACTTGTATTTAAAAAACTAAACATATTTTCTTAGAAATGTCGTATTTTCAATAGACAAATAGATTTGGCGTATAATCCTCTTGCAGTCAGCGAAGCGACAGGTACCGAACTAGGTGACAGGTACCGAACTAGGCGACAGGTACCGAACTAGGTGACAGGTACCGAACTAGGCGACAATACAACTGCTATTACTGTTTCACGTTTTCTATACTGTTTCACGTTTTCTATACTGTTAGGAATTTGTTGCGGTATTAAAGCAATATCAATGCCAGTTTTAACTTAAAAAAAATTGTTTAATGCTAAATTCTCCCCCGGCTTGCGCTAACTGTAGTTGACTTGGACATTTCAGACTCTTAAAGCTGTATTCACGAGGGTTTAACAGTAAACGACATGTTATTTATTATTTTTTTATACTTAACAAATAGGCCCTTTTAATAAAAACAAAATATTATCGAATTATAAGTGGAAGGTTTTAAAGATAAACGCACAAGGAAACATAATATATATCTTATTTTTATGAATATAAAAAAAGGAAACTTTATTAAAAAAATGATAAACGATCGATATCTATAACCTATTTTTTTATATAATTGCCATAAGAACTAAAGTAACAAACTCATTTTAGGTTTAATTTTAATCGAGGGAGTAATAAATATAACGTCAAGGGTAAAGTAAAGTGGGTATTTTTTTCCCCAGTTCACATTTGGAACAAGACGAGCGCCGCCATATTGATTTTTTCTATCAATTTAGTTTTTATTTTCTTCCGTGGCCCTTCAAACATCTAAAAGCAGTCCTATCAAATATTAATAATTAAGAAAATTTTTTGGAAAAATTGGGAGCCCAAACCTCATACTGTATCTGTAATTGTGCTGTGTTCGATAAGGTTGTATCAAAGTTTATTTGACTGCGATGATGACCTGACAAAATATTATAAAATGCGCTGCATTAGGATAATAAAAAACAGCAAAAAACGTAATATCTTTAGGCAATATTCTAATGTATAAAGTTATATTTAATTTGTAACAGTGAAAAGGGAATATATTATTATTTAACTAGTAATTAAGTTTCTTAAATTTTACAGTATTTTTCTAGTCAATTCACTGCAAGCAAGGCGATAATGCCACTAAGACACAAGAGCCTCATGGGAATGAAAGAGAACGAAAAGACTTTAGAAGCAACCAGTAGAAGACTAATCCTAAACAGGAAGCAAGAGATATACCGCTACTTGTGTTAAAAAAAAACAGGGAGGCTTATGAACCAGGTAATTGGTGAACGTATCTATCAATTTATTTAAAAAATATAACTTTTTATTAAGATATACTGAGTAAAGCAAAATACTACTTATTTTCTAAAAAAAATATGTTACTTTAAAGGAAAATATTAACTTTTTTTCTGGTGACCGTTACAGTGGCCCCCTCACTATCAAGAATTAATGGTTAAGATTTAATTCAATAAAATCACTCTTACCAAAATGTTTTCGACAATAATATGTCAGAATATTGGGGGAAATCTTATTATTTGAAGCAGGGCCAGTCCAAGGGCAACGTGTCCCCTGTGGTGATACCGACCGAGCAAAAGCGATGAACCGGATGTTGGCTCTATGCCGACCAGAAAGTGAATGAATAAAAATCATCTCCGCGCAGGTAGATTCGCGCAGATGTTCCGGTTGAAAAATAAAAATTAATCAAATATCAAATTTCCATTTCGCGAGCTTACGCGAATTTTATTTACCAGCCAATGGGAAGCCCAGAATCAAATTCAAGTATGAAATTCCAAACGAGCTTCTGATCCAAAAGGCAGTTATAAAAAGCGGAGACAAAGCATCGTTAGACAGACGGGAAAACGAGAGGAGAAGAGTATAATTAATATCCCCTTGACTTAAGTCGAGCGGCTACTATGCTGAACTCTTTCTTTCTCCCTGTCTCATAAGTACTAACTGATCCCCTTCAAAGACATTCCTCAAAGTACCTACTGACTTGCTGACCTTAGAAGCGGTAACTTCAAAATGAACATCCCCTTACCTACAAGACGCTTCCACACTCCTCAGCTTTTTATTTTTTCAGCATTATATTTTCCATGAACATTTGAACCTCCGTTGGACTTATATTCAAGTATTATTTTAATTGTAAAACATTAATTGAAAGATGTATATATAAATGTTATTTTATACTCAAATTGCCTTTCTTGATTTTATAATCATTTTATGAATTATAGTGGGCTATCTTCCCACAAGGCCAAATTCCGTTAACCTGCACGGTATACAATTAACCTTCACTTGAACGGAATCCTACTACAACTAGAAAAGAATAAATAAGATAAGATACTCGATATACCCCTACCCTGAATATGATACGGAGCCCTTGGAATCTATGATATGGGGCCTCCCACTCTAATAGATCTTCATTTTCATAAGGTAGTATTCATATAAAATACAAATTTGATTGCAACCTAAGTATGTACAATACTGGATCATATGCAATATACGTAAACAATTCAACTAGAAAAATTGAAAACGAATACAATGGATCAAAATACAAATTAGAGACAGGTTATGATAGATCAATACATCTTAAATCAACAATGTTTTAATATATTCGATATTATGGATAAACAATAATGAATTTTATTTAGTGCTTTTTTTCGAGATATATCATGAGCAAAAAAAAAAAATTCACGTATTTAGATGAAAAAACAAACAAACCACAAAATGGCGTCAAAATGTTTCATCCTTTATTAGTCGGTTGTGCTTAGTTTTATTTGTAACGTATATAAATATAGGTGGAAGAGATGTTGATAAGATAGTGAGGGTCACAAAGCACAATTCGGGGTCCTCGATCAGGCTTGACGCCCCTCCTGTTTGGGGGTGGATAGCGTGCACAGATCCTGGGTTGAAGTAAGAAATGTGAGACCAGGTAGTTGGGATACCGTACCGTTATAAAAATTAGATTTTAACTAATTTCAAATAAGTTATTATTTTTATCTATCTACTTTTCTATTATAAGGTCGTTTCCTTTTCTACATCATTTCACTACTGATTTAGTAAAGAGAGAGGACGAACTGAAAAAAGAGCGGTCGTTTAAATTAGTTAAAAAAAACCCCAAATTTAAACTATACAGTTGTAGTTAAAAGCAAACTTCACGCGAATCACGACTTGTCTCACTAAATATAGATTTGTTTCCGGTGACATAATTTTTTTTTTTTCTGATGACGCTGGTCCATATGTCATAGAACATTTTTCAAATTGTCTTATATTTTCCTAGAAAGTTCCCGGCTTTCTCTTTTGTTATGATCCAAATCGAGATTGCCAAACTCCCCAGTTTGCTTTCGGCCCCACTTTTTCATTTTGACTTGATTTTCCCATTCCATTATTTATTTTAACCCTCCCCTCTCCCCTAGCGTTTGGCGGAATACAGCAGCCACTCTTAATTTTGTTAGGTGGACGGGTCTTACTAACATCTGTTTATTTTGAATATTTTGTAATATTTTTAGTTTGTTTTGGGTTATTCATCTCCTACCCCGCTCATTTTCATATTATATTTTTATAGATATTTAAAAAAAAATGATTGTATATAAATAAATTTTTATCTTATGGGTTTGTCACCCCTGTAAATATGTGTCATTATGGTAAATGTAGACTGGTTAGGCGACGGATGAGTTTTTGTGGTAAATGGAGAAATTGCTTGCACTTCCGCGCAAATACCGTTGGGAAAGGTGTTAATCCGTATCTTCCCTCCAGTTATGGGTTAAATAACAGGACAGATTGGGTTCTATAGCCTTGGCTGGCAACCAGTCTACCGCAGAAAGTAATGGCAACCTACTACATGATCGTCTAAACGTGTATCATATATGGCACTTAACTGACTGATTAAGTCGTGAATGTGATTAGCTATGTATAGGATAGTTAATGAAGACCGCCCCTTTCGGCTATGTGCCACATTTTTGTATATTATACAGAATAAATATACCATTTTATCGCGAGGCATATGAACAGCTAAGAGAATCTTAGACCAAATAAGACAAGTTTAGTACTCAGTCATCGCGTATAAATAAATACCGGATTTTCTTTAAAATTTTTGTTGTCCAACATTTGCAACATATTACTCACTTTTTTCATTTTTAAATCATTTCACCCCAAGCAAGGCGGGGTCGCTACTAGTGCGTAGGGAGTTACAGTGAGAGAAAAAACTAGGGACAGGGGTGTTGAGGAAAGGATAAAAGATGAACGGGATGATGGCAACTGACGTTGCATTTAAACTTTGGGAGATTGTAGCTATCAGGAAAGCAAATAAACAGAAGGGAGTTCCACAGGCGGGAAGTGCGAGAAATGAAACTGAGGAGAAGTGGAGGTTACATTTAACCATTTCAACGGCAAAAGGGTGGGATCTAGATGCCGTTAGCAGCGCGAAAAATGAAATCGTCGACACGTTCAAATTCTGACTGAGATAGTCTTGTACAATTTTTCCTAATACCCTTGGGGAAGGTAAGAATATATTTTTTCCCACTTGGCTGTGGGTTAAATAGCAGGGTAAACTGGGGTGACTCACCTCGGTAACGTAGCCAGCCTAGCGGAATTTGAATTCAAAACCGAGCAGAAGACGAGGGGAAACCACACCGACAACGATCATGTCAACTGACAGTTAATAGGCTTAAAAACATTAGGGAGCCGTGAACAGCGGTGTCCTGAAGCGATATATAAAAAAAATCATATTAGAATTTTTATAATTTACAAATTATTTTTTTTATGCAATAAACACAAATGATAAATTACTAGCAGTATAGCCCGGCGTTGCTCGGGTGTAATGAAAGCTTAAAAACTAATCCATGGTCTTGGAGCTCAGACTCTTTGGACGTTGGCACGAAAGACTAAAAAGCAATAGTTGTTTCCAGTTAAAGTGAAACCGTAGACTGAAAGAAAAATGAATGGATGTAAGTCAAATTTTGATTTCCTGGTATCGATATCAAATAATTTTTTTTCGTCGTAAATTTTGAAAGCTAAATAAGTCCCCTGAGTAAATGGTAACATGGTTGAGACTAAGACCTACAATTATACCTACTTAGAGCCAAACCCGAAGCAAAAACTAAAATAAAAGGGCTGAAAAAAATACAGACATACAGGCAGATAAACAAACACACACACAAACACCTTGCCTTATATATATATATATATATATATATATTATCGATTTTCTGCACTATTGTAAGAACTGCAACCTTGAAACTTCTGAATATCGTTTCTTATGTCTTTGTATATGAGTGTATTTAATTTGAATAAAATCGGACCACTCATTCTATAACTCGATTTTTTCGATTATCGATTTTCGATATTTATCGGGGGTACCTCGATACAAAATCCAGCTAAGATCACTCGCAGATGCTTATAGTACAACTGTGTAAAATTTCAAGAAAATCAGTTCAGCCGTTTCGGAGTCTATAGGTAACGGACACACACACGCACACACGTACACACACACACACGTACACACACACACACATACACACACACACATACACACACACACACAGACAAAGTTCCGTTTATAAATAAGTTTAGATATCTAAAGATATGTGTGTGTGTGAGGGAGAGAGAGAGAGAGAGAGATCGTTTGAAAATCTAAATATTAAAAACTTGCAGGTGAGTTATGTTTCTGAGTCAGGATCGCTTAATTTTCTTTTCTCGTTTTTGTACTAAGGGATGGAGGAAATAAACTATTCTAACTTGCAATACTAATGGCGAAAATTGCTTGAAGTTTGTAAATTTTATACGCAAGTTTAACACTTGACAAATTGCTTAACATTCGTTAGCAATTTGTCAAGTGTTACATTTGAAGCAAGAAAATTTACAGTAATTTTTGGCAACACAATTTTGCAGTTATTTTTTGTTACCACAAATATGATCTCGGAAGAAGATTGAAAGTACTTGGGAACACTGAGAAATGAATAATAAAAAGTTACAGCTCATTTCTTACATCTTTTAATTATAATATACGAAAGATTTTCCGCGAGTATAAACTGATTTTATTACAAATAAGCAGACACAATGTTTGCAATTTATTTAATTTCTCTCTCTCTCTCTCTCTTTCTTTCACACACACACACACACACACACACACACACACACACACACACACACACACACACACACACACACATACATATATATATATATATATATATATATATATATATAAACAGAGTATTATAATGGAGAAGAAATATATATATTCTCCTCTACTCGACGACATAATTATCGCAAAAATAAAATAAGGCACTGTTAAAGAGCAAACACGCGGCAAGAGCGTTCATAACTAGTAGTAAAGTTTAATAACTGTAAGTAAAGAGAATGAACTGGACCGACGCTGCTTTGCTTTTGGCTCTCTCCATGAGCGTGACAGGAGGGAAATATGTATATGCAAATAGATACTCAGCGGTCTTTATTATAATCGGGAGGATCTTATGTCTCTTTCTCTTTCATATATCTGTATATATAAAAGGCAGTCTGTGAGACTGTGTGTGACTAATCCCTATGCACGCCTACATTTTTTAAGCTACGCCATTCAAACTTTCTAGGGACACATATCTACAGGGAAGCCAGGTCGACATATACTTTTTGAGTTTAAGTTCAGCATTTTTCCCTTTTGCATTTTTTGACCAATGGAGCCCATTGTTTACATTTGTTCCGTAAAACATCTAAGATCTAAGATAGTTACTGAATTATTTCACAGAAATCAAATCACACGTGTCAAACTCAACTAAAATATTTTTTTATTAAAAAAAAAAATGTGCCTTTATATTTAATTTTTATTCCGACGTTTTAAAAATTCATTTGGTCAACAAAAAAATGTGAATATCGTTCCTCGTAATTTTGAAACAAAAGAAATATTTTAAAAATGTGTTTTTTCAAATAAAAACAAAATATGTAAAAAAAATGGCATCTTCTCCTACTACTAAAATGTTTTGAGTTGCACGGGCAACGCCCGGCTATGATGCTAGTATATTGTTGCACACTTTCTTCTAGAGAGTGCAGAACCAGGGATCGAACCGCAGACCGTTGGATTTCAATTCAACGCTCTCCCAGCTGGCTTCTTGCTACGCCTCTTCCTCTTCCTACTCCACTTTCCTCCTTCCACCTTTTCACTGCGTCTCTCTGCGTCAGCTTCACGCCAAGAAATTGACGCCACTGAAATCCTCGAGTGAACTTGGTCGGTCAGTTTTATAATCCATTTCTCTACCCATAATCCATTTCCTCGGTCTATAAAAATTCCCCTCGAGGGCCTCCTCTCTTTTTTCCTTTAGAATGAGCTGAAGGTGGATTATTAAGACAGAGGTGAGTATTATTATTATTTTCTTTCTTTGGAACAGATTACTGCTTTGCAAGCCAGACACAAACGAACTCTCTTTTTTCCAGAGCCGCCGCTAGTCGCCCTTTCATGTTCACACTTCCCCCTGGTCTCAAGACCACACATGTGGCAAGGCGGACGTGGCCGCTTGTTGCGGGCACTCCTACGAAGGGGGATTGTCTGGATTTCTTCATCTGAGCTCTCAGAAGTGGCATCGGAATTATCGGCAACAGCGTCGGGGTTCGCAGTCGGACCATCAGACTCGCGGGGCGTAGGTCGAATCCATAGTTCGTCATTGGATGATTCACCACTGCCGCTACTTGTCAACGAATTCGTATTCAGGGCGGGCCGAATGTCCCTCACATGGCGTGGAGTACCATCAACCAGCACGGCCTGCTCACTGACGATGCCGGTGATTCGTCCCCTTCGAAAACTGGTGGTGCACCGGCTATTGGGAGGCTTCACCCAGACGGTGTCCCCTAATTCATACGGCCCTCTTGTTCCCCGCCGATCAGGCAGACGCGCGTCAATGCCCTTGATGCGCACTCGGTAGCGATGGATTGCATTGGCGGGTGCGCTCACAGCAGTCACAGCATCCCTCGGTGTTGCATTATATCTATAGACCGCTTCTGCAATAGTGCACGCCTTCCTGGCCGCGGTCCTCTTCACGCTTCGGTGGCACCGCTCTGCTATGCCGTTGCCACTCGGCACATATGCACATCGGTGTCTGAGCCTGATCCCCCACTCGTCTACAAAACGCCTAAATTCTACGCTGCAGAAGGCAGTATCGTTGTCCGTGAGGATCTCTTCAGGCGGCCCCCTTTCGTAAAATATGGATTCCAATTCACGGATGACACTGGAGGAGTCCTGGCGTGCCAACGGGCGCCAGATCGCAAACCTCGTCGGTCCGCAATCTATCAGTGTGAGGAAGTGCTGGCTGCCATAATGGGTTATGTCCATACCCAGTCGGCTCCAAGTCATGTCTGTTCCCAGCCGACCCCTCCGCCATCTCGCTGGGGCGGGGTCGATTGACTGGCATGTTTGGCATTCCTTGACCACCGCTCTCACTGCACTTTTTGACACTGACGGATTGGTCAATTGTACAAAATAGCATGTCCGTCTCACTCCGGGGTGCCCACTGATGTGGTGTATTTCCCTGATTTTGTCTGCCGCCTCCACAGAGGCAGCACATAGTAACGGTACTGGCCCAGCTTCTTTCTTCACGGCATCAATCCATCTCTGAGGCACCCGAGTGAGCCTATCAGCGAGGTTGCAGTTTGAGGTGACAAGTACCACATCCACAGACAGATTGTACTCTGTTACTAGCTTTCTTATGGTCTCCAACCTCCGTCTGATCAGCATCTCGCTGGCCGCCTTGGTGCGCACCCTGGCCTTACCTGTCAGTGTGTTTGATATCCAGTGGTACACGCACAGCGAATCTGTGTGTATGTGTAATTTCTTGACTTTCCACTGGAGTGCCAGGTTAATGCCTTTCGTCACCGCATCGAGCTCTGCCAGGTTGATGTGAGCAGCGTCATTCGTCGGTCGCAGCCAGCAGGCGTCCTCAATCGCAGCTCCGTTCTCCTCAAGCAGCACACCAATCGCCACAGAGCTCGCATCCACCCACACGCTCAATTCGTCTCCCTGCACACACCAGTCTCCCTTTGCGGGGTCATCCTGCTTTACCCTTGCGATGGTCTCCTTCACCATGCGAACCAACAGATCGTCCGTCGTTTCATCATCCCAGTCTTTGGTGACTGCGCTTGCCCTCCTTTTTATGGTGCCTGTTGCTACACGAGTCCATCCACACACTGGTAGGTGCCCCACAAGTTTTCCACACAGGGAGAAGACCACTCGTCTCGTAAAGACTTCGGGTACTTCAGGAACTGCAGTTCCGCGCCCCCACTTCAAAGTCCCCCGCTCCTTTCGAACTTTCAGGCCCAAGACACGGGCGCCATCCTCCAAATGTTCCGGGTCCTTGCAAATCAGGCCAAACTCGGCCAGTTTGGTCCTTACGCGTGATGATGATACAACGTCTTCGTTCACGTATATGTCATCAAGGTATGTCGATGTCCCCTCTTTCATTGTTTCTTGCTGTGACAACACAGCGTTGACTATGGTCTTCATTATTTGGGGTGCCACGTTCAGCCCGAAGCCCAGTCTGGTAAGGCAGTACCTTCTGCCGGCAAACACCACCGTCTGAAACGGCCACATCGTTTCGCTGACCCGGATCTGCAGATACGCTTTTCTTAGATCCAGCAGGGACACATTGGAACCCTGCTGGCGCCATTCTCGTAGCTTGCTGGCGCAAACATCAGCATCTGCCGTAAATGCATCAACATGCGCATTTAGTTCGCGGTAGTCCATCACTGGCCTCACTTTTGCTTTGTTGTGCTGAGTAACCGCCATCAGCGGGATCAAACCTTTGGGAGGTCCAAGTTTCTCATAGGGGTAAGGAATTAACCAGCCATCCTTGATCCATTCACGAAGCTCCTCTTCGTATGCAGGCCTTATTTGGTCGGGCACATGGTACTCGGCTACTTCGTTCCGCAATTTTGCTGGCTGCTGATTTCCCGACCACTTCCATGAGGCGGTCCAAGCCTTCTGGTGCTGGTCAAATTCGACACTAAAGTCTGGCTGGTCGATCCTCAGCGCTGCGCACACTGGGGTCCTCTCTTGAAACTGCACTTCCCCCATCTGCGTTATGTGAACACCACCTAGGGCTCTGATGGCATCATAGCCTAGAAGCAGGTCAAAGTTCAGTGGTTTTTTGAGCGCTACTAGCGCCTCGACGTTGGCCGAGTTTCCTGTTCTTGTACGGATGTTTATCGCACCCACCCCGCAACATGTCCGCGATTCTCCATTGATGGTGGTTACCCTGACACCCTTCTCCTTCCAAGTGTGGCAGAGGTCTACGAACACTATGGTGCGGGAGCACCCGGAGTCGAGGAGTGCTGAGCACAATGTCTCGTTGACATATACCTGAATGATCGGAAGCGCCTCTAATTTCTGCTTTGGGGAAAGGTCGACGCTGGCACCTTGTCCCCGGCCCCGTTTCCCGCACAATCCCGGGCCATATGTCCGGTTTCATTACACCGGTAGCAGCGAACAGCTGTCGGTCGCCGTCTGCAGTTCCTTGCAATGTGGCCCTGGCCATCGCACCTATAACACACGACCCCACCACGCGGGCTAAGGCCCTGAGACGGTTTATCATCACTCGGTGTGGATTGTGCAGCGGCGATTACCGGATCTCTCAGCTCGGAATTATCCTTCATCACGGTTCTGGCTCGGTCCACCAGGTCATTAAGGGGCAACGAGGTTATGTTTGAGCTCGCCCGCAGGAGCTGTTTTGCTCCGGTTGGGAGCCCCGCCAGAAATTTATATGCTAAGGCCCGCTCGGGCAGCCCACCGAACAACACCGTCAACTTCGTCAGCTCGGCCAAATATACGTCCACAGTTTCGCCAGGATGTAATTGTCTTGCCTCAAATTGCTCCCAGGCAGTGGCGGGGTCGATAGCAAACGCTTTGTATAGGGCTGCCTTGATCCTCTCATAATTCTGTTTTTCCTCAGCACTGAGCTGTTGATACACAGCGAAAGCCCCACCGGACAAACGCAGAGGAATCACATGTTCAATGTTTTTGACACCAGACAAGAGACAATGCAGTTCCACTTTTTCCACCCAGTCAAGTACTGGGGTCGAGCCACTGAACTCTGGAATCAATTTCAGGTCGAACCTGTCCCCCATTACGCCGAAATAGCTTGTTGCACACTTTCTTCTAGAGAGTGCAGAACCAGGGATCGAACCGCAGACCGTTGGATTTCAATTCAACGCTCTCCCAGCTGGCTTCTTGCTACGCCTCTTCCTCTTCCTACTCCACTTTCCTCCTTCCACCTTTTCACTGCGTCTCTCTGCGTCAGCTTCACGCCAAGAAATTGACGCCACTGAAATCCTCGAGTGAACTTGGTCGGTCAGTTTTATAATCCATTTCTCTACCCATAATCCATTTCCTCGGTCTATAAAAATTCCCCTCGAGGGCCTCCTCTCTTTTTTCCTTTAGAATGAGCTGAAGGTGGATTATTAAGACAGAGGTGAGTATTATTATTATTTTCTTTCTTTGGAACAGATTACTGCTTTGCAAGCCAGACACAAACGAACTCTCTTTTTTCCAGAGCCGCCGCTAGTCGCCCTTTCATATATATATATATATAAATTAACGAATTTTTTTAACGAAACTTGCTTATAAACAATTGACAATTTGAAATGAATTGTTTGAACATTATTTTTTATCGATACTCGTATTTAAGTAGATATTCTGTTTTTTAATTAAACAGTATTATATATTTATATCTACCGGCCTGATTACCTACGATAAATTGTTATTACGAAAATGTGTGCCATTCGGCAGGATTCGAACAAGCAACCCCTATTTACATAAGGGAAGCTACCATTTAATCTGGCAACGTCTTAGACCTCTCGACCACTATTCGTGGTCGAGAGGTCTAAGACGTCACCGAATAGCAGACGCAGTTTGTGAATTTGTAATGCGATTCTATGACGTCACACCGGCGGTCGACTCAGAATTTTTTTTAATAGTTTCACCCCAAGTAAGGCGGTACCGCCACTGATGTGCAGGGGGCTACATAAGAGAGTAAAGGTTTAGGAAGGAGGAGAGTGAAGAGAAAGACAAACCAGTTATTGGGGGTGTCAGAGAAAGCGCAAGAGAAGGATGGGAACACAGGTGTAAAGACAGTTGTGAAGGTAGAGAGAAAGAAAAAGAACAAGATACACGGGGTGATGTCGAAAGGACTGGAGTTAAGTGGAAAAGAGATGGGAATTGACATTGCATTTAAATTTCTGGGAGTTGTAACCGTTAGGAAAACAAGTATACGGAAGGGAGTTCCACAGGCGGAAAGTGAGAGAAAATAAACTATTGGAGTAGAATTGTATGCATTTGGTTGATTTAAGAATAAAAAAGTTATTGCCAGTCTGGTTGTACGAGTAAATTCTTGTGGAGGGGGCACCAGTAACCTAAGTTCATCGGAGCAGAAACCATGAAAATATTTATAGAAGTGACAGAGGGAAGTCACATCCTGCCAATGAGAAAGTGGCTGGAGTCGAGCTGCCAGGTCGGGTCCAATCACATTACAGATTCTCCTTTGGAGCCTGTCGTGAACCCTGAGATGAACATCAGAGGCGCCTGACCAGATATGACAACAGTATTCTATGCATGGTCGGATGGTTGATCTGTATATGTACAAGGTGGATTCAGGCAGAAAAAACTTCCTGGCTCGAGACAGTGACCCAACCTTCCTAGCAGTGGATTTAACTATTGATTCACTGTAATGATTCCACTTGAGGTCGGAAGATAGGGTAAGGTCGAGGAGGCGCAGTATATTGCTTTCAGGAAGAACCACTTGGTCCATGCTTATGGGGGCAGGAGAAATTAGTTGTGATGGTTGACAGATAGCAGCTTCGTTTTAAAATCATTGAAATTTACAAGCCACTTTTTACTCTAGTCTACCACTGAGTGGAGGTCCTTCTCAAGATCAGCAGTGGAGTTATGTTTGTCCGCCTCACCAGATTTATTACTGATGCGGGAGTAAATGGTGGTGTCATCTGTGTAGATGCCTACTTGGGAGTTGATCATTTATCAGAATCAGAAAGAGCATCGGGCCTAGGATAGAGCCCCGGGGGACACCAGCGTTCGTGCAGTAGGATGTGGAAGCATCCCCGTTAAAGATAACCTTCATTATGTGGTTAGATAGGAAAGATTGCATCAGATCAAACAAGCGTCCAGTGAAACCATAACCCTGTAGCTTGCGCAGAAGGCCAGCGTGCTAAACCCTATCAAAAGCCTTCCAGAGCAACAGCACGAGCCACGCCGGACTTATCGAGGGCCTGGAATATGTATTCCATGATGGTCGTTAACATATCGGCCGTAGACCTGGCAAAGCAGAAGCCGTACTGCTTGTCTGAGAATAGTATATGGGTAGTAAGACGTTGAACTATTTCACCACTGATAATAGCCTCGAACACTTTTCCGAAAATTGGTAGGAGGCTGATAGGGCGGTAATTGGATGGGTCCGAGGGTTTAAAAAATACAGGAACCACAGAGGAGGACTTCCAGCAGGTAGGAAAACAGGAAGCAGAAAAATAGTAATTATAGAGTTTAGAAAGGACAGAGAAGAGTTCAGGGGCACATTTCTTCAGGTCAATGATCGGGATTCTATCACCTCCGCGCGCCCTATGGGGGTCAAGTTTTGATATTATCTTAGATACCAGAGACGAGGTTATGTGAACAACTTTCAGTTGAGCCTCAGTTCTAAGAGGGAAGTCGGATGCAGGTATTCCAGACGAGTCAAATGTAGAGTTTGATGAGAATCTGCGAACAAAGCACTTGGCCTTGTCCATAGAGGCCGTGAGGACCTCAAATTTATTGATTAAAGGAAGGATGGAGGATTTCCTGCTGTTCAGCACACGTTAGCAGAGCCGCCAATAGTCTTTGGAGCCGAACTTACGTGCTATTCGCTGCGTCATACTCTCAGAAAACAACAGCTTAGCGTCATTCAGGATCCTCTTACACTCATTACGAGCAGAGGCCTATTGTGGTCATACGCAGGGCTTCGAAATAGCCGGAAGTAATGGTTTCAGTGGGCAATGTCGGCCAAACAGGTAGGAGAGAAACAGGCAGGACAGAACCAGGAGGAGGAATGAGGTTTGGGATGGAAATCAATGCCAGCTTTCACCCAGGAAAAGACCTCAGAGGCGCAGTTCTCAACTAAGAGACTGAACACTTTTTCCCAAGGGACGTCGCATAAGAAATCGTGAAACACATTCCAGTCTGCTCTTTTGTAGCAGTAGAAGATCCTGTTGGTAGGAGATTCCTGGGTGAAATGAGTGGTGAAATATATTAATAGAAACAACAGCATGATCGGAGTTACCGAAAGGGCAGAGCTGCGAGACTTGGCATGAGTCAAATACAGAGGTGAAGCAAAGATCTAGTAGGGAAGCGTGTTCTGAAGGGATATTGGGAAAGCGCGTGGGGAAATCCACCACTTGCGTAAAAGATTGAGAAATAGCAAAGTTCGTGGCGTGAACACCCGCTGAATCAGTGACAGAGTCTTTTAGCCATTTGGCATGATAGGCGTTAAGATCTCCGAACACAAATATGTTAGCGAATGGGTGGAAGAAATTAACCTTATTTATATTGTCAGAGATGCTATCTAGCAGGGAGTAGTCGAGAGAGGAGAGGGAACGGTTCAGGAAAAAAAGCTAACCGATTTGAAAAGTGACAGACGGCGATACGTGTATGGGTGGTCAGGAGATTCGAGTAATGTTCAGGAGGATTCATGGAATGATTCCGTTCGCGATAACTCGGTTCGGCAATGTTTGCTCAAGAACCGAAATTTTGTTCGATAACCTAGGCATTTTCATCTTGAATTTTTTGTTCGAAAACTGATTTGTTCGACATGTGAGACGTTCGAGAACCGAGGTTGCTCTCTTTCTCTCTCTCTCATATATATATATATATATATATATGTGTGTGTGTGTGTGTGTGTGTGTGTGTGTGTATGTTGTGGATCTTCGTCGCTAATCTTCGTCGGCAAGTTGTACAGTTGTGGCGAAACTTCGCCGCAAAGTTGTAGTGACCGGTTTGACCGAAAGTAAGATATGGAATAAAATGGTAGGTTCAAAACAGTGTACTAGTATAACAGAAAACAAGATATTCAAAGGAAGTGTTAATAATAAGTAACTAAAAATAAGTAATTCCAAAGGTATTATCACACTGCTTATAGTCTGACTATTAGCTATCTTCAACTGCTTTTGTTAACTGCTCTCCCGGAAGTCATGCAGCTACATATAACAAAAAGGAAGACTCCATTCCTCGTAAGAGGGCATTATAACAATATATATATATATATATATATATATATATATATATATATATATATACGTGTGTGTGTGTGTGTGTGTGTGTGTGTGTGTGTGAATAAAGACTAAAGAAAGCATTTCTTAGTCGACGCATTTTGTCATGCGAGGGATTTTATCAAGGTAGATATCATATGACGTAACGCGTTAGCTAAGATAATTTTTCCTTTTGTTATTATAATTGTTCTTTTACAGATATATTCTGTCTGAAATTTTACTTGCATACATATACACACAGATATACGCACGTGTGTGTGTGCAATCATTCACGTGTGAAAAGTATAAGTAACAAACATATTTGAGAATTAAAAATGAAATGAAACAGAAAATCTGATTAATAAAAAAATGATAAAGAGAAACAAGAAGAAATCTCAATCGATGGATGGAAGTGAAACTACAATTTATAGAATTTAATAATAAATAACCAGAATAATTTAATAAATAAAAAGTATTAAATTATTTCGACAATTATCTCTTTGAAGCATTTCATTAAAAAACATGAAACGTAGAAAAGATTCATGAAACGCTCTTAAAAATTGTCAGCCATTTTGAAAAATCTCTACTCATGCAACAGCGCCTTAAATGAATAAATACAGTAAAAATGTTATTTTTAATTCTATTAAAAAGGTGTTTAGAAATAATTAAAATACAGGCCACTTGTATACATACTAGTAGTATAGCCCGGCGTTGCTCGGGTGTAATGAAAGCTTTTATATATATATATATCATCGATTTTCTGCACTATTGTAAGAACTGCAACCTTGAAACTTCTTTCTTGTGTTTTTGTCTATGAGTGTATCAAATTTGATTAAAATCGAACTACTTCTATAACCCGATTTTTTCGATATTTATCGGGGGGTACCTCGGCACAAAACCTAGCTAAGAACACTCGCAGGCATTTATAGCACAACTGTGTAAATTTTCAAGGAAATTGGCTTGGCCGTTTCGGAGTTTATAGGACACACACACGCACGCACGCACGCACGCACGCACGCACGCACGCACGCGCACACACACACACACAGAGAGAGAGAGAGAGAGAAAGTTCCATTTTAAATAAGTTTATATGAAAATCAATGTACACACGCACATGATGATTGTCACTTCTTCACAGAAGACGATTATTTCTTCTTATAAAAGGAAGAGTTGTTTGATCAGTAAGAATAAATGGATTTTAAAACGATAAAAAGGAATGAAATATGCTAAAAAGAAATTTCTCCTTATTATTAAGTCGTAAAACAGTTAAAAGAATATTAGGATATAGAAGAAGGAAAACAAGAAAAATGAACAAAAAAATGACATCCAGTGAAGAAAGCTTTAAAACAAAATACAGCCAGTTCACATTTATGATAGTGACTGCAACCTACAGTGCATTGCCACGTTCATGTGAACGCAATCTTTAACCCTGCTGCACGCTTACAACTTTTCTTACATGAATAACAAATGAATGGGGTATCGAGAGTTTTTAAGCTTATTTTGTCATGATGAAATTTATTAGTGTGCCTCTTTAGACCAGCTGATCATTTGAAGATTTTGTCGCAAACCTGACACAGGGCGCCAGTTGGTCTAGGGACAAGGCGCTCAGTCTGAGAAGCATGGTCTATATTATTTTGGCGATCATATCTTATGTAGATGGTTAAACCGGTTTTTGGACAAGCGAATTCTGCTGCAAAATTAGAAGCATCTGCTTAGCATCACTTTTCCTTAAGGCCTGTTTCACTTTTGCATGCTCAAATCTTCTTTCCGTCAAAACTGTTATAACCATCATAAACAAGTTTCTGACAGATCTGCCTTCTTCTCATAAGATTTTCAAGATTGTTTCAAGACATCTTTGAAATGCTTTTTCTTTTGGTTTTTGTGGAGGACGTTTGCAGCTTGTTATTTCACCATAGAACAATTATACTGGGGGTCGATCATCCTTCATCCTTATTATGTGACTAGCCCAGGGCATTTTCAATACTAAATGTATTTGCCCTTTCTACCCCACCTCACATCCTCGTGTATAATCAACCTTTGAAGACTTAATTTTGATGATAATTTTAAGGGGGTCGCGTCATACATGAGAATTAAAAATAGCTTATCTACTGAGCAGTATATACGCTAATTTTATATCTCCTGTGTGATGTGACCCCTTTAAAATTAGATTAAAAATTATCTCTTAAAAAGCGTCGCCCGATAATGTCAGTCAGTTAATTGCCATAGCGAAACACGCTTGGGCGATCATGTCTAAAAAGAGACATGACTGACTGGGCAGAAGATTATCCCGCAGTAGTTTGCCATTGCTTTCTGCGGTAGACTGGTTGCCAGCCAGGGCTATAGAACCCAATCTGTCCTGTTATTTAACCCATAACTGGAAGGAAGAGACGGATTAATACCTTTCCCAAGGGTATTTGCGCGAAAGTGAATGCAATGAATTCAACTGGAATTCGAATTGAAAATAACATTTATAATAAAAAGAAATAGTGTCATATTAATAAAAGTACATTCAAATACACACACACACACACACACACATATATATATATATATATAATATATATTTAATGTAGAGAAGTTTATCAATAAACTGAGCAGAGTCATGCCGACTTTGACGCTTTGTTAAGGCTCCATTGTGATATTCTCACTCCTCAGGTCCTTTTATTTTCAATTATATATATATTCATCATCCACGTACAAGCCTGTTTCGCTGTATCACAGCTTATCAGTGTGGCTAGACATCCACTTGCTTCTGGCCGGGGTCGAACCTCGACAGATTTGGTGTCAGTCGGGGTCGCTAACCCCTAAGCCATAGGTACATGGAATCAGAGAAGGGAAATTTTAGCGTGTTATATATAAATGGTGTATACACACGTCAGTCACCGAAAGAACTCAATTCATTGCTGAAGAGTAATACATAAATCGCAGAATTGGTAACTATTTTATTTCAAATTTTCCTCTCTAGAGAGCTCAATCGTAATGAGTGCATAATATATGGTGTATAAAAATTCATTTACAAACTTTCGGAGCGGTTCTCGCACCAAAACAAGGTAATCGTTGAGACTCAACATAGCAACATAAATATTCAAAATGTCCTTCGTTTGCTTTCACACACGCATGTACCCGTCGGATTACTGACTGGCGGGCCCTTTCACATATTCCCATACGGTGTCAAATGTTTTCGGAAGCAGCCATAACACACTGATAAAGCTTATCTGCGTTATTAATGTCTGCTGCATAACTGTTTTACAACAGTTTTAAATGATCCCCTAGATACAAATCCAAAGGATTGAAGTCGGAGGAATTGCTGGCTATTGTACCGGTCCTCTCCGAGCTATTGTACCGGTCCTCTCCGAGCTATTGTACCGGTCCTCTCCGAGCTATTGTAGCGGTCCTCTCCTAGCTATTGTACCGGTCCTCTCCTAGCTATCCATCTTTCATGGTAGATGTCACCCAGTGCATCATGAACAATGTGACTAAAATGTGCTGGAGCCGCATCATGTATGAATCACATGCATCTTCTTATTAGCAGGGGTACATCCTCTAGCAAGTCTGGAAGTGTGTTCGAAATAAAATCCCTACAGACAACTTCTGTAAGATGTACTGTGAGACGATATGGATCTAGCAGACAATCGCCTACAATTCCAGCCCACACATTAATCGTAAACTGATACCGATGTCTCGCCTGTATAGTATCATGGGGATTCCGATCCGCCCACAAATTTTGGTTGTGTAAATTTTTTATTCTATTTCTTCCAAATGTTGCCCCATCCGTTAACAAGACTGAAGAGATAAACAACAGTTCAGTTTCTGCAATGAACCATTGGCAAAGGTACTCCAGTGGTGACTGATCTGAGGGCAAAGGACCCTGCACACCTTATAAATGATACGGACACAGAAGCTTTTATTGGAGTACTTTTCCATGCGATACGATTAGATCTACGACATATTAGGGCCACTTGACGTGCGTTAATACCCGGATCGTCTGTGACAGCCTGTAGAGTGTATTCTTCGCGTTCAGGCGTACGAACCGATCTCTGTCTTCCACAATCCATACTTTATCTTGTCTCAGCGATGCGACACTAAACAGCAGCAAAGGTTGGACGACTCGGCTGTCTTCAATCTGGAAACGTAATCTGATACAGCCGTGCAGCCTCGTGTCCATTATGATTCATGCGGACGTATGTAAAAAACCATGCTACAAATGTTAAACGTTAAAAACAGACTAACCACAAATGTAGCCATTTACCCTAAACTTTCTTTAAACTTAATAACTTAAAAACAAAGGATTTTCGGACATATGTTTATATCGACTTATGTCCTTGTTGTTGTGCGAAAAACCCGAAGTATATATATATATATATATATATATATATATATATATAATTCGTACGTGAACTGCTTATTACAACCAACACATTTGACATCTCTGATAATGGCTGATGTAAGCCGAAAGCTCAGAAAGGATTAAATAAAAACACCTATCTTTCAAAGATAATGCTATTATGCTTATCAGACGATATGAAAAAAATTTACATAAAATAAATCGACAAAACCTGTCTATATTATTTAATGAAATATATATATATATATATATATATATATATATATAAGTGTGTGTGTGTGTGTTCCTTTTACCTGTTTCATCTTTGAACAATTTCGTAATACTTTAAACATGATGCTCAGTTAAATTAAGAATTTGAAATTCATAATTCCTAACAATTATTTGTAAAAAAATTTTTAAAAATTAATTTTTAAATTTCATTTTAAAGTGAAATTAAAAGTCACTTAGTAATACTGATTTCTATTTTAATCAAATATTAACATTAATGTACAAATAAATTGTTTTTATGGTAGGTTGTCACATTTTTCAAGTTATCATTTACTTGTATTTTGATTGGTCATCACAGACTACATGACAATGTCTTCTCCATCAAGGGGTTTTGGTTAGTTTTGAACTTTTAAAACTCTTCATCTCGCAATCAACACAATCACTACATTGTCGTGATAACATACTTGATAATTGATAAAATTCAATTGATGGCTTCCGCTATTTTCTTAGGGGTCGCAAGTTCGACTCCTGCTGAATGACACACGTTTTCGTAACAAAATTTATCGTAAATCTATCAGGCCGGTAGAAATAAATATATAAATATACTGTTTGATTAAAAACCGAATATCTACTTAAATACGAGTATCGATTAAAAATAATGTTCAAATCAAATAAATTAAATATGTCGATTGTTAAAAAAAACATTTCGTTCATCTTCAGCACTTTTTGTAACATATAAAGGAAAAACTCAACACATCAGTTGAAGCGGTTATAGACTATAATTTATTTCGACGAGTAAGTATTTGCTACCCATCGCATCAGACCGCAGGTTACAAAACCTAACAAAAAAAAAAAAAAAGTTAATTTGCAGTCTGATGAAATGGGTTCGAAGTAAATTATAATTTATGTTTTTAACCGCCTAAGATAAGCTTTTTTCTTTATGTATATCATATTGCTTTGGATAGTAACCACTGAGCTTTATACATGGATCTATCTCTTTAATAAATTTATATTCAAAAAATCTATTTGGATTATCCTTTCGGCTTTCTCATTTTTACGTTTCAAATCTACGTGTCAGCAGTCTAACTGACATGCTGAAAGTATCTTTAGATTTTAGTTGACATCCGCTCTTACGCGTGCTCTTTGATTATATGTTGCGTATATATATGCTTATATATGAATACGTGGGTGTATTCGCCGAACTGATGTAATGATGTATTTTTTAAAAATGTTCTCTTTTAAGGGAGCGACATTTATTTTTTATTCCTTTTTTTTTCAGGTCTTTGTGAATTTCATTCTTGTAAATTCTTTTGTACAATAAAGACGAAAGCTGATGATGGTTCGCCTGAAATAGTCTTAGACATCCGATTTACCATGAAATAACGTGTCTGCCTTAATTTTTCTTATACTTGCTCTATATGTATTTATATACTTATATATTTAGAGATCTCTTAAATAGTTATCCTACCACTGTATGTACAGGATACTCCTTTGGATTCTTCTATATCTACACCGCATGCTGATATATATATATATATATAGTGTATCGAGGCAGCAAATAATTTTCTAAACATATACTGTTAAATGTAAGAGACAGTGAATGTCTATTATGTTTAATCATGAGCCGTTCTAAACATTGTATTCTAGCTTTAATTTCAGGTGAAAATATTGTTGACTAAAATTAATTTTAGTCAACAATACAATAATCCTCACTCATGCACACAGTAAAAAGAACCTTCAGATATTGGAGGCCATCTACATTAAATCCAAACAACCCACACTTAATAAAATCAGGTTTAAATCTGGTCATAAAACATTACGTTCCATTTAAATATATGGTTCTGTTATCATCTCTCACGCGGTGTGACGTCATAGAACCGTATTACAAATTTGCGAACTGCGTTTGCTATTTTTGGTAACTGTTGCCTTTGCTTAGCGGAGTTTTATGTCAACACAAGATAAAATCGTCGCTGATGGTGGATGTTTTTGTGTTAACGTCCTTGTAATCTCTGTGAAGATGGCTCATGTGAGCCGGAATCTTAGAATCAACTTAATAAAAAATTATCCAAATGTTGGAGAATTTTTGTATTTATTTTCATCTGAAATTAAAGTCAAAATACGATGTTTAGAATGGCTCATAATTAAACATAATAGACATTCTCTCTCTCTTTCTCTCTCTCTCTCTCTCTCTCTCTCTCTATATATATATATATATATATATATATATATATATATATATCAGGGGTATCTAATCTGAAAAGAAAAATAGCAGAAGTAAAGATACAATTTTGAAAGGTCCATGTCCCGGTTGGTAGTTTCACTTTATTGCAATCCCGAATAGGCGTCACTGACTATTCGAAAGGCGCCTCAGCGTGGAATAATGGTTGCCGGGGTTAGTTTGGTCGACCATCATTAATGAATAGTATTTTCGAACCTCACTAGGTGCTCCAGATAAAATTTGAGCTTAAGTTTTATTTAACGGCATATCAACCTCTGTGGGTTATTTAATGCCAAAAAGGTAGGATTTGAAGGTATATATATATATATATTTTAAATGTTTGGTTATAGTGAGAAGGTTGAATTAGTCAGATTTTGTTGAAATTGTTATTATTATTATTATTATTATTATTATTATTTTAGAAAACTGAAGATGTTTTCCAGTTTTGTATTAAAAAAATCTACTTCTGGTAATTATTTTTTCCCTCAAAAATGTATTGCAGGTTAGATTTTCCTTCAAAAATATATATACTTCTATAAAAGTCTATTTATATATATATATATATATATTTCTATAAAAATCTATTTTTATACTTTCATAGTGTTTTGACCGCAGTTTAGGGATAAACTATTTGCCTGTAGTTGGAGCCCCAACAGGCGCTACCACCCCCGGTCAGGGTGTACCTGGGAACAACAGCAATTAAGATGTGGTTCCATGCTCCTCACAACATCCCAATCAGAAGCCTTGCTGCCGGATGTAGTTTATTGTCAAGACCAGACAAAATTTGGCGTTAAATATCCCAACACAACTTGACATGCAAAATCAGCCAACCGATCCACCCAAGAGATTATAGCGGTCATGAAAAACAAAAACAAAACCCTAAAAATCTTTCTAGTTGTAAAGATGAGTATAAAGTTCGTACCCTGGTGAAAGGCACGTTTATTGAGATTCTCGAATTACCCGGCGAGTAGACATTTAATTACACCATATTGACACTATCTGCATTGTTCGGTCTGTTATCCTCATCTTTATTGCCATAGCCCCTACATATGGGTCGTTGTACACTCCGGCCTTCTTCAGGATCTGACTCTATTTCTGAGATGAGGTATTGTAACTATTTACACTATTTGCATCGTTCGGAATGTTGTCCTCATATTTATTGCCATATTCACGACGTTTCGGTTATTGTGCGGCTAGGCTTTCGTCAGGATCTGTCTATATTTTTGAGATCAGGCATTGTAACTGTTTACACTAGTTGCATCGTTCGGAATGTTTCCTTATTTTTATTGCCATATTCACGACATTTCAATAAATTTTTGAAAATAGCAAGCAAATGAGTCGAAAGCGGTCGGAATGAACAATTATTTGCACAGTCTCTACACTCATTAAGCCCAAGAAAGAAATTTCTTTTTCGCTTAAAAGAAAAAGACAATAAAACTGAAGTAACTTGTCAGTTATTTTTTTTTAATTAAACATGTATTAGAGAGTGATTGCTGCTAAACTGCACAATGAGAGATTTAGTTTTCGGCGGACTGTCGTTCTAACCGAAAATTTAAGCAGATGAAGAAAAACCAGATCTTGGTGAGAAGACCGAAAACATTTCCGCATCCTAGTTTGTTTGCGTAAATGAACTGCATATATTTTAATACACTTGAGACGCGTATTAATACTTATACATACATGTAAACAGACAAGCGTTTCTATACATACATACATACATACATACATACATATACAAATTATTCAATGTACATACATTCGAAAATAATTATTTATTGCTTTAATATACGTGATACATCATCCTCTTCTTCTTCTATGTGCCCTATCCTTTCAGGACGTAGGCGATCATGGCTTCCACGTCTCCCTATTCCTGGTGGCTCTTATGTTTTCTCCTGTTACTCCACGCAACCCCCATTCCATCATCCACCTGATCAGACCCTTAAAATATGTTATCCTCTGCCTTCCTCTGTCTCTTTTTTCATCTATCAGTATCAGGTTCTCCAAGCCCTCCTTCCTCATTGCATGTCCCAGGAACTTCAGTTGACTCTTTCTGATGCTCACTATTAATTTTCTTTTTGTTGCCATTCTTTCCAAAACCTCATCATTGTTCACATGCTCGGTCCATGGTATCCGCAGCATCCTTCTGTAGAACCACATATCTGACCAATAAAAGTCAACCCCCAATCCCAATATACCAGTATACAGTCTCTCTGTTATTTTTTCATTCATAGCTCGACCTCTGGAGAAGCTTTAATAAAAGTTAAGCATATTAGATCGAGATACGTTTCCTACTTTGTTCTTTTACTTTATTCTGTTATCTTGTCGGATTCCGGTCCATATCGTCAACTAATATATTTGTATGTCAAAACAATATTGAGTAACTGCAGAACGAGAAAAATGAAAAAAAAAAAAAAAAAGAAGAAATCTCGATGTAAAACATTTCATACTCTGAAGGACTTT
This sequence comes from Ascarosepion bandense, assembly GCA_037127315.1. Taxonomy (NCBI): domain Eukaryota; kingdom Metazoa; phylum Mollusca; class Cephalopoda; order Sepiida; family Sepiidae; genus Ascarosepion; species Ascarosepion bandense. The sequence goes on from JBBBDQ010028785.1 coordinate 1,046,993, forward strand.
ATCAGAATAATCACTAAAGTAATTTTCCCATTGACGGGATTATATATACATAGTTGAGAGGGTTGACTATAAGCGTGAACATTGGTCATAATTATGCACCTAGGGGAAATGGTGAAGATGTTAGGGAACTAAATTTAAAATGCAAAAGTTTCTGGCGTTGGACGTGTCTAGACTCACAGCCTAGCCAATTTCATTCCATTTCCAAAACGCTTTTGCTTTTGATGTCTGCTGCTTTTAAACATCCAACATTGTGACAACAAAAGATCTGTTAAGAAAGGTGAAATGTTATATTATCCCTCTTCACACACACACACACACACACACACACACACACACACACACACACACACACACACACACACACACTATTATATATATATATATATATATATATATATATATAATCCCATTAATTTAATACTACTACTTTTGCCTGATGAAGTCCTATTAGCGGTCGAAACGCGTTACATAACATTTTTCCCCATTTTGTAATTCAAATGCGAAGCATTGTTTTCACATATAGAAATTTATGTAATATATATATATATATATATAAGTGTGTGTCATTCCAATATAAACAATGTTAAACAAGTATGTGTTTATTTAATATTACATTGTTTTATGTAAGTCTTCAAGAAAATAAAAATAGTTTGAAAAACATTTTTAATTAATTCATATTTAATCAAGAACCAAAAAGTGTACCTAATTTTGTTAGTATTTCAATGTTAATTCTGATAAGCTATAAAGTAATAATTTTGTTGAGATATTAGCAAAAAAATTAACCCGAATTTTAAATAAAATAGTTTAGTATAATTTGTGCATTAATTACATACTTAATGCTAAATATTTTAATAATAATAGCCAATATTTTTATATCTATGGATGCATAATTTTGTGTTAATATATGCGTGTGTGAAGTTACTCTCACTCTGACCAGAGTTAAGAAAGATTTGCTAAATTTTAAGGAAAAGGCTTCCATAAAAACAGGGTAAACCCAAGTAGTAACCAGTCAGTAACCCCCTTCCTTAGGACAAAAAGGGATCTACAGCATGAAAAAAAATAATCAGGGGTGAATGTTGTTGGAGTGAAAGCGTGATAAGATTTTAAAGGGAACTTAGAGAGATGTGAAGAATTAGGGACATTACTCCCTGGGTCTAAAGAGTAGAGGGTTGTCGTAGTAGCTCGTGGGTTCTGGGTAGGGGGAGTCTAAGCAATTGGAAGATGAAGAGGCAGCAACATGTGCATTCATTAGAAACATATGGGCAACTTGGGCAATGGGGAGGAGGAGAGAAATGAAAAGAGGTGGAGACTGTAAATGACACACACACACACACACACACATTGGTTGTTGATTCTTGTGTACACTACACTTAGAATGGTAAGTATCAATCATTGGTAAATATTGGTTGGACTTGTGACCAAAAGTTGACCCTTCAATAGGAACCTGTTTCCCATAGAGTCTGCGACTGGATTGACAGTGTTAAGGGAAGAAACATGCTGTGTGGTGGTGGTGATGGTGGTGGGTGGTGAGAAGAAGAGGTTAATCTTAGTACTACCTTTCATCACCCACCAACTTCCAGGGAAAAAAAAAATTAACATCCGACGCTTCAGAGATAGGGAAGCCGTTTTTATGATGGTAGACAAGTTTCTGAATATTTTCTGGAAATAAGGACTTCAATTATCCTAGTGAGCAGTGTAGATTCAGAATTTCCGTTAGTCTCCGATTAACAAATAAGCTTTCCTCCTACAACCTCCATATATACATATATATATATATATATATATATATATATATATATATAGTGTATCGAGGCAGCAAATAATTTAAACAACCAACACTTAATAAAATCACCTTTAAATCCGGACATAACACGTTACATTGCATTTGAATACATGGTTTTGTTGTCATTTCGTGATATCACACGGTGTGACGTCATAGGACCGCATTGCAAATTTGAGAACTGCGTTTGTTATTTTTGGTAACTATTGCCGTTGCCTAGCGGAGTTTTATGTCAACACAAAATAAAATCGTCGGTGATGGTGGATGTTATTGTATTACCGTCTAAATAACCTCTCTGAAGATGGCTCATGCGAACCGAAAGCTTAGAAGCAAATTAATACAAAATTATCCAAATGTTGGAGAAATTTCGTCTTTATTTTCAACTGAAATTAAAGCCAAAATACGACGTTTAGAACGGCTCACGATTAAACATAATAGACATTCATTGTCTCTTATATTTAACAGTATATGTTTAGAATATATATATATTAATGCAGGTTTCATTGAATAATATAGACAAGTTTTGTCTATTAATTTTGTGTAGGATCCGTTCATACCGTCTGATATACTTGATGGTGATGTCGTTGAAAGACAACAAAAAATCACAGTAATTGTTAATTTTTTTATTGGGTCTAAGCTTTCGGCTCACATAAGCCATTATCAAAGAGTAAATATTAACACACAGTAAACATAGAACATTTAAGCTATTAACAATAAAGAGAATTGAATTGAAAATATAAGTCCATCCCTACCGTGGCGGATGGCTGAAGACAGTGACAAAATAGAGGCGTTGTGGTCCCTGGTCTGATTACAGACATTTGAGTACGTAGTTGGAAATATCAAAATTGATTGTATTCAAACCAGGTTTAAATTTTACTCTCTTATACCGTAGCCAGATGCACTCCAACTACCAACTAGATGAAAACATCCTAAAAAAACTCATAAATACTAATATTTCTCCGACAGACTCTAACAAAAGAATTAAGTTTATTATATATTACACTAAATCCACTACATCTAATTTATTCATCCGCAACGACTCTTCCCCCACTGTTAGTGATTTGCAAAAAACCAATGTAGTATATAAATTCATATGTCCATTTAGTGAATGTATCTCTAACAACCTCAATAATATCTATATTGGCCACACCACAAATTCGCTCTCACGGCGTCTGATGTTGCACTTAAATGAAAATTCAAATATATTCCGTCATTTAGAACAACACGGTTATCAACGCACACTTCTGAGAAAAACGCTTGTTGATAACACGTACATACTTAAACAAGAAAATAATAAACAGAAACTAAAAATCCTCGAAGCAATTTACATTAAACAATTTAAACCTGGTTTGAATACAATCAATTTTGATATTTCCAACAACGTACTCAAATGTCTGTAATCAGACCAGGGACCACAACGCCACTATTTTGTCACTGTCTTCGGCCATCCGCCACGGTAGGGATGGACTTATATTTTCAATTTAATTCTCTTTATTGTTAATAGCTTAAATGTTCTATGTTTACTGTGTGTTAATATTTACTCTTTGATAATGGCTTATGTGAGCCGAAAGCTTAGACCTGATAAAAAAATTAACAATTACTGTGATTTTTTGTTGTCTTTCAACGACATCACCATCAAGTATATCAGACGGTATGAACGGATCCTACACAAAATTAATAGACAAAACTTGTCTATATTATTCAATGAAACCTGCATTAATGAAAAAATGCTGCCAAAATACACACAATATATATATATATATATATATATATATATATATATATATATACTTGCATCGGCCATTCTGTGGTGGAGTGAAGACAAAAGTAAGCTCTGCCCACCGAAACTCTTTATAGCTTCTAGGTTGACACCCCATTTTTACGTGATGTAACTGATAATATTTGATATTTAGCACCCTTTTCGCATGGCCGGTGCAAGGATCACATGCAATCTCAAGTTTTATAAGGTAGCAGTGATATAAAATAGAAATTTTATTCTAACCTAATCATGTGCAATAATGAAATAGATACTGAGTGTGATGGATGAATTGTCGTTTAAATTACGCAAAAATTTAAAACAAAAAAACACTGACATCTAATTTTAACAGATATATTTACCATAATTACACAAAAAATATCTTTAGATACTAAATAGTAAATTTGTTCAATAAAATCGCCATTGGCTTCAACCACGGCCTCCAGGCGACTTCGGAATCTACTGCAACTCTTTTGAACGGTCTCCTTATATTAGTTGGTGAATACTGCCATAATCCTTGTCTTCAGTTCATCTTTGGTGTTACAAGGAGTTTTGTTTAGTCTCTCGCTCACCTGCACCCGATACATAAAATAATCAAGAGGGTTGTAGTCTGGGGTGTTAGGTGGCCAGATGGAGGGTTGATGTGGTCGCAGAAATTGTTTGACAGTCATGACTGGGTTCTCCTGCTTGTGTAGCATAGTTTATTTTCTAAGCGCAGCTTAGATGTGGCACGAGGCCGAAATTATGGGGTACACAGTGAGGATCGAACTCACCACTCAGTTGTAATAGGTTCTAGCGAGACAAGCTTGCTGACCATTGCACCACGTCCATAGTGCACAGTCTTGTTGCCAGACATAGGATCTTCCAAAAGCCGTCCAGGGTAGCACGACTTCTCAAGTCACTTGATGTAAAGCCTCCCTGTTGAGTCAAAGAACCTATGGGAAGAAGAATGAAAGCATAAACTCGCCATTACAAGTAAACACACCGAACATCGTCGTAATCGGCGTTAGACTCATCCAACTCATTCCGAATGCTCTGCACTATCCTCAGATTGACACCCAAACAATCTGCAATATTCGTATTGAAGCTTTTGTTGCAAATGTCAAGCAGTACAGCAATCTGCATCCAAATTTTTGCTATACTTTGCAATTAACAAAGTAAAAAATAAACAACGCGTATGCATTTATATTAAAAAAATAAAATGGCGATAATTTAAAAATTGCACCCTGTATCTCTCTCTCTCTCTCTCTTTCTCTCTTTGTAGGTACCTCCACTAAATCGCTAAAAAACAGCATAGTATGAATAAAAAAGGCCTCAAACTTAATAAAAATGAACTTTTTTTCAATCAAAATGTTTACATTATTATTAAGAGGAAAGATCAAAGTATTTTTAATGATTTAAAAAAAAACAACTTTAAATCCCTTCTAACATGTTCGAAATTTTGGCAGAAAATCTTGTTTTGATTTGAGTCAGCGGGTAACCAAAACGTTACGACTGTTTACAATGGAAAACTAATATTACATCACTCAATTTTTTTCCGGTGACAAACACATTAAATTGGAAATTCTCGCAAAAATCAAATAATTGTCGGATTTTAATGAAATTTTCAGTACTAATTCACAAATGAATGGAATTATTTTTTATACACACACACACACACACACACACACACACACACACACACACACACACACACACACATATATATATTTGTATGTGTGTGTGTGCATATATTTTATTTTCATATTTACCTATCTTCTTCATACCAATCTATCTACCTTGTTTATATCTATTTATCTGTCTTGTTCATATCTATCTTCTTAATATCTATCGTATATATCTGTCTATCAGTCTTGTTCATATCTATGATTTATATATATATATATATATTATTAATTATTACGTTAGAATACAAGCTACAAACTACTACAAAGTTTTACATTTTATTTCGACATTGAAAGAGCAATAAACGATAATTATCATTGTTAACTACCTAATGAGACATTGATTTTTCAATGGCGAAACAAAATGTACAATTTTGTAGTAGTTTGTAGTTAGCACATGTTCTAACGTAATAATTAATAATAAATATTCATTGTACTATTTTTACATTGAGCGGTTTTAAATTAATATTTTGAACGTTGCAATCATTTTCTTCGTTCTTATTAATTTGTATATATATATATATATATATATATAGCTTGTTTATATATCTCTCTATATATATCTTTTTAAAGCAATCTATATATCTAGTTAATACCTATCTATACATATATATTTTGTTCATATCCATCAATTTATATATAATATATATATATATATATATATATATATATATATATATATATGGCTATCTATTTTGAGTATATCGTTCTTGTTCATATATATTTATCTATCTTGTTTATATCTATCTTGTCTCTCTCTATCTAATAGAATATTTGTTTAATAATGTATTAATAAGTATCTTATAGTGTATTAACTATATTATAGTGTATTAATATCTAGCTAGCTATATTGTAAATTATCTATCTTGTTGATATCTATGTATTTCATGTAAATATCCTTCTTGTTTCTATCTATTTTTATATCTGTTCTGTCTATTCCCTTTTAATCTTTTTCTTTTTTTCTCATTTATCTTTCAATATTTATCGATATATCTATCTAGTTCATATCTATGTATCTTCCTTGTTTATATCTATCTATCTAGCTCTATTAATAAAATATATCTTGTTAATATTTGTTATATCTGTCTATCTTGCATACATTTAACAATTTCATATATATCCATGTAAAACTTGAAGCAACTAAAATGTGGTTCTACAGAAGGATGCTGCGCATATCATGGCTGAAGCACGTGAGCAATGATGAGGTTTTGGAAAAGAAGCAAAACGAAAAAGAAATTAATACAGAACATCAGAAAAATACAGCTAAAGTTTCTGGAATATGCAATATATATGTATATATATATATTTTTTTTCTAAATATATACTGTTAAATATAAGAGACAATGAATGTCTATCCAAATGTTGGAGAATTTTTGTCTTTATTTTCAACTGAAATTAAAGCCAATATACGACGTTTAGAACGACTCATGATTAAACATAATAGACATTCATTGTCTCTTATATTTAACAGTATATGTTTAGAAAATTATTTGCTGCCTCGATACACTATATATATATATATATATATATATATATATATATATATATATATAGATATATATATATCACTTTATTTTGTCAATATTTATATTTATGTATTTCTCATATTTATCTACATTTTATATATGTATATCTGGAACATATATGAATAGCTAGTTCATATCTATCGATCTTTGTATATATCTTTCTATATATATGTTAGGGTGTTCTGTCTACGTTGGAATGAACTCCTCGTCCTTCATAAATACAAACCTGCTAGACTTCTTAAAGGAAGCATTCGAGACGTAGTGTTACTTGACAGTTCGGATGGACACTTTTATCTGATGACTAATAACACTTATTTTGTATATATATTCTGTTATTCCAATACACTGGTTCAACCAACCTTCTTTTTTCGTGTCTTTCTTCCTGGCCCTAACAGGCCACAAGAATATATTGCATATCTATCTATCTATCTATCTATCTATCTATCTATCTATCTATCCTCTCCATAGCTACCCATTTAAATGTATATATGAATGTGTATTCGTATAAATATTTGCATATACAAACTCACTGAACATACCTTGAATGCCTTAGTCACTAATAAAAACTATTTCTAAATACCTTGTTTTTCTTTATTTGTGATTAACTTATTCAGGTAAGAGACTAATCTCCATCTACCATTTCTTTAGTTACCAACCAGTTTGGAATTTTCAAGGTCAAATTATTTGACTAAATTTTGTCATTTTTTCTTCCTTTAGTACAGGAATTAAGATTCAGACAACAGTTTGATAAATAATTTTTCAGGTTTTACTTTTAAAAGCTTATTGTAAAAAATGAAACAAAGGACAATCAACTTTTTTTTACTTTGGCTCTGGCTTTACAAAACCAGAAGAAAGGAACAAATATCAACTGGAACTTTTCTTTGTGGCAAGTCGGAAAAAATCTGCATCTTGCATAACGGATGATAATTTTTTCTTCCATTTCATTTTTCCAAAATGTTTTCTTTCTTAGGAAAGAAGAAAGACAAATGAAATTTGTTTATTCATTCTTGTTCATATCTGAACTTAGTTCAGTCGAAATTGAAGAGGAGTACACCAAAAAAAAAAAAATAATTTAAATAATTTGAAGGAAAATGGCTCCTTCTTTATTGAAGAAAAAGAAATGAAAAAAAATTCTTTTGTCAAGAATAGAGCCTAAAAGAAAATAGAATCGGTTTGTGCAATAGTTTTTCCATGGGATAAGGCAGAAGGAATGTTTGGTATTAAACTCCTTGACAACAACACTCCTATATTTACAGTGAATTGAGAAAGTTATAATGTGTGTGTG